>JAJOOO010010825.1:0-10945 GCA_029582685.1 Solanum piurae
CCCCCCACCCCACCCTACCCCAAACTTCACGCTTTTAGTCATCTGCTTGTAAGTTGTAAATATATAGAGGAGATATTTTTTGTTGATCTTTTTCAAATCTCACATTATCGGATAGTATAAAATGGAAGAGAGCTACCGGAAGGAGAGACCGGCGTCGTCGTCGGAGAGTTGCGCTAATGAGTTCCGGTTGAATTCTGGTGCGTCGTCTTTGAGTGTTGCAGATTCCAAAGATACTTTGCTGCAGGGTGGAAATGCTACCAAGGTAATAGTTTCTTTATTTACGATTCTTCCTGGTTAAATCTCGTGTATCCTTTGATATTTTGAGGAGATTTTGTGATTTAGTGTCTATAAGGTTATTTATTTGCTTATTTTCCTAAATTGTTGGTAGTAGATGCTGATATTGGTGACCGTATGGGTTCTCTGTTGTCCGTATGATTCTTTTAGCCGGAGCAACGACTAGACATGATATAGAGAGAGGATATTTAGCTTGAGAATTATTGAAGGAAGAAATTGAAAAATTGGCTCAATAGTTTAATTTAGAGATTGGGTTAAAGATCTACGCGTGATATGTTAGTTCAATTCTGTTTTTAATCTGGTTAAGGAATATCTAGCATAACCTAAGTGTGTTTTTGGAGTTGGAAGAAGTGGAATTATGCTCATCTTTTTTGTGTTAAAGAGACAAAGAACAGTTCTTGTGGCAAGGATGGTCTGATTATATTATCATCTCGTGTATACTGCAGGTTAGAGTTTTTGCTCACATGAATTCTCTTTTTATTGAACTTCTATATTTCTCCGTGTTGAGAAGGAGGAAAGGGGTCATTATTCGTTGAAGTCGTGACGGGTTGTTGCTTAGTTCTTGTTTAAAGGCTGAACTGGAAAATTAGCATCAAAGAAAAAATTGTTGCTTGTAGATGATCAATCATAAGTATTTAGCTTGTCATGCTCATTCCAAATTACCTATTTTCAGATCTAATCAAAAAGAATTTTTACACGCTTGAGCATGACTTTACACTGTTGTCAGGGTCTTTATTGGAGACTTTCACCTATAGATTCAGACTACTCTATTAAATTTTGTGTAGAACATTTTTGTGATGCCATTAGTGTATGGTGTATCAGGCTGAAATTCTCTTTCTTTATGCTAGTTTGGGATTATCAGATCTTGTATTATGTATTCCTGGGTAATCAGCGGATACTGGTAAAAAGAATCGCAGTCAGCCTGCTGGTGGGAGGTAAAAAGTACTTGGTGTAATAGTCCACAAGTTGGCTCTATTCCCTAGTTTTAAAAAAGGTTACTTCATTGTCGCTTTTAGAACCCAGTTTTCTTTAAAGCTACATTTCTAATTATGTAGTCATTGAATGCTTAAAACTTGTGTCACACTTCTTGGTTAGTGATGTTGATGCATAATCCTGCACATGCTGTTAATAATACCGGACTGCCCTTTTATGCAATTAATATTACAACAACAACATACCTAGTGTAGTTCCAGAAAGTGGGTTCTGGGGAGGGTAAAGTGTATGCCAGCTTATCTCTACCTTTGAATAGAGAGAATGTTTCTGATAGACACTTGGCTCGTGCAGTTAATATTAATAATCTATTAATAGATTGAATTGTTCTGTTGAAACTGCAGCATGTGTGGGAAGTGTACCTTGATTTGAAATATGTTTCATCATTATTTTATAAATGATGTAATAGGACTTTTGAGAATGAAATTTCTACTTCTAAAAGGTGTTTTCCTGAGACTGCCTGTTTTCTCAGAGATTTTAGATCCCCTAAGTCTCTAGATTTTCATTTAGCTGTTAATATGATAGTGCTTGCAAGGTATACACTTTGTTTGCATATAGTGATTCCACCACATTGATCTCTCTGAGCACTCCATAGAAGATACTTGGTTAGTTCCGACTGCTGTGATAAAGCTTGAAATCAAACATGCAAAAGGATAACTAGGGGAAGAACTGAGTTTATAAAGTGTTTAGTTCAAGCATGGAAATGACTTTCCATAATCAAGTGTATTTCAAGAAAAAGAAGGGAGAAGTGGGAAAAAATGTTTATTACATAGGGAATAAAAGCCAAAAAGTGCAACATATTATGTGTTGGAGACATCAGATGTGATTAGAAATCTCAAAAACTTTCTCGCTGCCTTTATTCTTCACTGCTGAGAGCATCAAAAGATTAAGTCCTCCTTTCAGGGACATTTTTGAGTATACTAGGGATGAAACCCTAGATTCACCAATCAGTGTAGAAAAGAAAACAAGAAAGATAGTCGGGAAGACCAAGGAGAAAGCAGTATATGCGGCATTTATTGTGGCATGCATATTTCTTGAAATGATTATCTGTGAAAGCTACCTGTGGCATGCATATTTCTTGATATGTTTTTCCAATTTTAACTTAATGAGCATTAACCTGCCAGAATATCAGGATAACAACACTTGCATATTTCACGTCTTAACTTCAGGACAAGTACGCAGGATGGACAAATGCAAAGCACAATGCATTTCTGGACTGTCTTGAAGCTTCATTTGTTAAGCAGTTACACAGATCCATGGCATTGCGTGCTGGATCTGTGGAAATGAACCTCAGCTGCAGAAATTTGTCAGAAGAGTTATCTGTACATGTCAACAAAGCTTCAAAGCAGGTCAGGAGCCTAATTTTAGTTCATTCTTTATTTCTAGAGCTATAACACGACCCTTTTTGGCTGCGTTTTAACAATGACCTGGGGCAGAGGCAGAAATATATTTTAGGGCCGGCGACATTTTCACACCAAAAACTAGTCTTACCGAGTTGCTGACACCAATCTGACTTAAGTGTAAATCATGCAACATCAAGAAGAAAAAGAATTCAAAAATGCACAGCTGATATTCCAAATGTGTGTGTTGTGTGTATCTCTATATGTATGCATGTAGTTAGCATGCTACAATTCAGTATATGTGAAAAATTATGCTGTGTGAGAAATAGCTTTTAACATTGATTTGATGCGATCGTCATTTTACATAACCATAGGCAAATACTTGAATGGAAAAAAAAATACTACTTCTACTGTCTTAGAAAATTATATTTATTTTGTTCTACTAATAATTAGCTTATATAAGTATATACGAGTAGCATTTATAACCAAAATAAATTATGATGATGAACAGATGAAGTAATTATCAAGTATTTGATGTGATCTTCATTTTTGGCTTTTCTTGAATGACTTCTAAGGTTCAAAGAAACAAATTTTGGTGTCTTGCCTTTTTTATCTGAGATGCCAAAATTCAAGAATTAAGAGGGAAAAATTAACGTCAGGTATAGCCATTAATAGGAGGAGGCCATGGAGAGAATGGGAGAGAAGAAGATCCTGATTCTGTCTTACTTAATAAGTGTACATGATCCATTGTAATTTCCTATTAATTGGGGAATGAAGCTTAATTATTAAATTCCGACTTTTTACATCCTTTCTCTTTTAGGAAGATATTCTTGCTTTGTTTGAAAATGAAGACTTGTTCGCAGGTTCCATGCTTTCTAAAGGGATGTTGGTTGAATATAAATTTTTTGCATAATATTTATAGTTGCCTCATTATTTGCCTCCTGTTTTGGTTTCTCGCTGAAGTACTTGTGATCGGTATCGCTCTGACTCTTGAAGGCTTCTGCACTCATGTTGGATCCTCCAAATATGCACTACTTCTGGAGGATCCAACATGCACTATCGACATTTTTGAAGAGTCCTAGCAAACATAGATCACTACGGATCTGCACAAAATTGACCCCTCATGCCCCACTAGTTTTCTGTAATGACAATGAAAACAGCACAATGCCTGTCTTACAAAGAAAATGAAAAAAACTTCGGTGGATCTTGCTTGATAGTTTTTCCCTTCTCTTCCAGTTACCTTTTCTGCGTCATGGCTCTTGGAAGAAGATCAAGACTGTGAGGCAGCCACCTGTTGTGTATATCGCAGCTGATTCTCATGATTGCTTAAAATATCTACGCGGTGATGGGCATCATCAGGTTCTGGATAGCCAATTTTGTAGTGAACTCCTTTGCAAGGGGAAACGAACAAGAGATGAGAGGTCTTCTTCATCTTGTGAATACAAAACAAGATCACATTTAATCCCTTCCAAACCGGGAGAACTTCAGAAAACAGTTTGTAGAGTTACTGGTAAGCACTTTGCTACATTTATGTTAAAATTGTTTTTAATTGAGGATTCGAGGATGGGCGGTCTTCCGTAAAGACTTAAATGTGGAACTTGTAGTTCTACATGCTTAGATTCCTGGGATTCTGAAAAACCAAAGGATCATTATTAATGTACATTAAACATAGGTACAATATAGTTTGTGTAAATTCTACATTTGTTAGTATTTTTTGACATTGTTAGAAATTTTGCAGAAGGTTCAGGTCAGAATTTCTTGGATGAAGATTCAGACGAGAACTCGAGATGCAAAAAGATGAAGACAGCTTCGGTGGACACTACAGACCAAGAGCAAGTAATGTGCATCAACTTCTTCCAATAACCTTTGAAAAAAATGATTTTTAATGGTTGTAAAAAAAAACCTTATCTAATCGCTATATGTGTACTTTAGGTCGTTCCAACAAGGAATACGAGAGTTCAGGAGTTGCTAGTTCCATGTTCCAGAGAAATAACCAAGTAAATCTTGGAAATTCTTCACCAAACAATGACGGGAGCTAGTTCTATGTTCCAGAGTAGTGACAAAGTAAAGCTCAAAACTAATCAGAAGACTATGGCGAATGTAAGACTTTTGAAAGGTAGCTGAGGGGTGGTGAAATACTGGAGAAGGAGTTGGTAATTTTCTTGTTGCTTTTCTAAAGGAGGATGGCAAATTCGAGAAAGGTGTACTGGATGAAATCAGATTTGTTGCAGATAGTAGAGTGTTGGCGTGTCATTTTTTGGGTTAAAAAATAGAGTAGGAAAAGTCTAGCGTGCATTTGCATAGTGTTGCGATATAGCAATAATGCTGTAAATGACATGTAGATAGTTATCCATACAAGCGTAAGTGTTTTACACGAGAAAGAAAACATTTTGGGGTGGGGGAGAGGGCAGGGGAACTAGAAAATTATCAGTAGAGAACAAATGTCTATATAAACTTTAGTTAGCTGGAGGACTTCAATAGCTTAATTCTTTTGTTTGTTTTTTTCTTTCTTCTCGTCCATTTGAAGATGCATATGTACTTTTCTACGTATATTTAGTGGAATTCTCTCGATCCTTTACTGTGTCTTCAGCTTCTTTTTTTTCGTAGTCCTGTTCTCTTTTATATGTCACTGTTTCTTTGTTTTGATCTTCGTTGCAGAACAAAGTTCTCTGTTTCAATTTTGAAAGTGGAGTTATGATTGCAAGGTATGAGATTTACATTAATTTATTGGGAAGCCAGCATATGTAGGGCTTATATAATCTTGAGCTCTCCCACTTCAATATCAAGCTTTTGGAGTGTGGTTTTCTTTGGATTGTATTCAATGATACAGAGCCGCCCACTTCGCTTTGTGACGGTCGTGCCTTGGTGAAGCCGGTGTTACAGTGTTGCTCGGGGCTAGAATGGTCAGTGATCGTTTAAAAACTACATAAAAAAATCATTAGTCAAATAGTAACAGCTAAATACAATAGCAATCCAGTGTTAACATACCGATTAAGTGGGTGAGTTGTTTGGTATACATGAATAAATAAGATATCTCATAAAATTATTTTATTCTATTTTCTATATCAATAATATTTCATTTGAAGTCCTTCGGGATGGCTCAGTTGGTTTGGAGGGTGGTTATCCACACAGATGACCCGGGATCGATCCCCCCTCAATGTCTTCTGAGTCGAGCCTGTCGCATAGGGCTTGCCTAGTGCGATTTACATCCCCCTGTGTGGTTTGCAGGCTATTACACAGGGTTTACCCGGGTTATCCTGGGGTTCCAAAAAAAAAATATTTGAAATTAATTAACACTCATAAACATGAAATAAAATAATTCGATAATTTATTTTGGGTTATAACCCTTAATTATCCCACCAACCAAAAGTAAACGAAAGATGAAATGCTATATCAACACGAATAAATTTGGATAACTATCGATATGAATAAATCTAAAGTAGTACTCCGTATTACTTGATTCTCATATTAAAAACATACTTATTTCAATTTATTTCTTGAATTTCAGAAATTACAAAAAAATTCTATTATAATTTTTTTCTTTGTATCCTTAATATTAAATAATGGCATACAGTAATAGTATAGGAATTTAAAATTCCAGGGAGTAATTTGGAAAGTGAAATCAAACCAACTTGAAAAATAAAATCCGGAGTCCGGACACGTGTAAATTATACATTAATTTTGGAAAAGTTTACATTATATATTACTACAAGTTTTTAGTTGTCCTATACACGCTAAACCCCTTTCCAGTATCGCTATCGCCACATTGATAATAACGTGAATGAATTCCAAGAAATTCAAGAATCCGCTTGTCTATTTTTCTTCCTCTTTCTCTCAATTTTAGCGATTGATGGCTACTGGTATTCCAATTCAAAGGTTCCCTTGGGCAGATGAAGCACCCAGTTCAATTGGGTCATCCTCAAATTCAAACGTACCCAATAAAAAATGGCGTAATTGGTTACCTCTCTTCGTAGCCCTTGTGTTCATAGCAGAGATTTCTTTTCTTAGTAAAATTGACATGGCTGAAAAAGCCAATCTTGTTAATTCTTGGGCTGACTCCTTCTATCAGTTCACCACGTCTTCTCGGTCCACCACTGAACTGGCTGTTGATGAGACCGAATTGGGTGTTTTGGTTAGTGAGGTCGATCAGGGTTTCGTACCAGGGGGCTGTGAGGAGTGGTTGAAAAGGGAAGATTCTGTGGCCTTTTCCAGAGATTTTGACAAAGAACCAATTCTTGTCCATGGCCGTGAACAGGTTACTTTTTACTTCTGCTTATTAATCCCTCCTTTTCAATTTGTTTGTGTGGTTTTGACTTTGATATGGAGTTCAAGAAAGTAAAGAAGCTTTTGAATCTTGTGGTCTTTAGTACTAAAGATACGTAGAATGTACCAAAATAAATGAGTTCTAATCTCGTGGTCTTAAAGATGTCACTAGAGGAGTGTAAAGAAACTTTTGAATCTCATGGTTTTTAGTACTAAAGATACATAGAATGTACCAAAATAAATGAGCTTTAATCTCGTGGTCTTAAAATGTCAGGTAGAAAGTCAGAATTAAAGAGTTGTCGAAAATGGATGGAGTTTTTTTTCTTTTTTGTTGAAATGTACTAAAAAGTAAAGTATGACAAACCAATTGAAAGGGAAGGGAGTATTGAGTATTGGAAATAAATGGGCCAAATGGAGATAATGGATAAAGAGGATCCATAAAGTGGAACCTACTAGTTTGGGATTTAGGGATAGTTGCTTTTGTTTTCAACACTGCTTTTAGTGATATTCCTAAGTCTTTTTAGATAATGCATTTACTTCTTTTATGGATTTGTTTGCACGCTACATAGAGCTCTTTAATTATAGGGCGGGGAGTCTGCTTCCTGAATCCCATATGTGTTGACATCACGGTATGCTTAAGAGTGCATGGTTGACTTCAGACTTTTGGATTGCAGCTCGGATATAGCAGGAGAGTTTTCTTAGGTGTGATGTCTTTTGGTTGTTGTGATTTGTTTGCGAGGAGACTTTAGATACGGGTTGAAATTTATGATCTTATATTGAATTTTGATGTCTATTCAATTACTATACCTTATACAAAATTTGATGTCTGTTCAACCACTATATAGACATTTAACTCTTGTCCGGTGGGATGTAAGTTTCGAACCAATTTCGATAAGAAGTCTGATGCAGCATTTCGGCTACCACGACAAGCTGGCATAGCTAGCGTGCTACAATCTATGGAGTCAGCTCAATACTATGCTGAGAACAACATTACTCTGGCACGACGGTGGGTAAGCACATTCTGAAAAAGTCTTATTGCATTCCCTGCCGTCAATGGACAATTGTCTTTCAATTTTTTCTAAGTAACATTTTTCATCACATTATTCTATAGTATGTTATGCATTTTTATTAGATTTAGATAGCTTTTGCATTATAAGCACATTGGCAGCTATAGATCCTTTGTCCAAAATTTTGCCATAGGCAAGATGTTTAAAAACTGATAACATGAATGCATGCTTCGTTAGGCACAAATATATTCCCTGTAGAAAATAATTCAGATTCAGATTGACCAAATAATCACAGGGCCCTGCATTTGCTGTATTCTTTGTTCAATGTGATTTTGTGAGTGGATAGTGTTGGTTTTCTTCATTCCTTTAGGGGCAAAAAGAATAAGAACTTGGCTTTTCTGTATGGACATTTTGAGGATGAGGGGAGAACTTAGTTTCTGAGTGGTATAAGTCAAGCTCTTCCTATTTTACTTACAAAGAAGTTCTTTGCTTTTTGTTTACTTTATTAAGGGTATCTAAGATGATAATTATAATTTGTCTCCTCTTGAGGTCTTTCGATATGCCGGATGAGTTAAAGGGGGTTTACAACTCACAGCTAGGTAAGTTGGTATTATGGACCTGATCAGAATTCATTTTCAGTGTCTAATAGGAACAACTTTGAATAGTTAAGGTGTTCAACAGGTATAAGGTTGGGTTGGGTGTCTTAAGTGAATGCTATGGATAACTTTAAGGGGTGGTGTATGACTTGAGCCTTTACCGAACCATAAGTTTATGTGCAACCATACCTATTAAACAAAAAGAAATTACTTAAAAGTTGCAGAGCTAATTGAGCACTACCAGATACTTAAAGCTATGCCAGCAGAATCTATCATAAGTTTGATCACAAAGTTAATTTATCTACCAAAAGATCTTTTGATTATGTTGTAGTTGAGATTTTTCTATAGCCTTGCTTAAAAATTGGCTTAGCATTATAAACATGGTACTTAAACCAATGCTACCTGCCATGACGGATTCTGAAATTGCCTTGGTTAGTCCTTCTTCTTTATATCGAATCACAAAGTTAGTCTATGCAGCCAAAGTTCTCAAAGATCCCAGTGTGGTTGAGATTTAAAATTTGCATCATTTTGCTGACCTATTTCATTTTTTTCACTCACATACAGAAGGGGATATGATGTTGTAATGACAACAAGCCTCTCTTCAGATGTTCCTGTTGGGTACTTCTCTTGGGCTGAATATGATATCATGGCTCCAGTACAACCTAAAACAGAGAATGCCTTAGCAGCGGCTTTCATTTCTAATTGTGGTGCTCGCAACTTCCGCTTGCAAGCTTTAGAAGCCCTTGAAAGGGCAAATATCAGAATTGATTCTTATGGAAGTTGTCATCATAACAAAGCTGGAAGAGGTTAGTATACTTCAATTATCCAACTTCTGAAGAAAAGGATAAAATATGGATGGCATTTTCTAAGTAAAATAGTACCACTGTGGAGCTAATTCTTGTCCTTGGGATAATATTATGGATTTTGATTGACTCTTCCTCGGTATCACCACATTCCTTCAGAAGACAGGGTTTTTCTACCAACGCAAACTTTATGTTTTTTCTCCTGGCTAATAATGTAAGTATGCATGCATGTTGTCTTTTATATTATTGGTGCAGGTGTGTGATTAGAGTTTATGCTAGTCCAGTGATTTTGCCATGTCAATGGGCTATTTTGCTCTTGTTCTTGATTAAAGTTTGAGTTGAAATAAGTTGGGATACAGTATTTAAATTGTAGAATTTCATTCTGAGGAAATTATATAGAGATTTGTTGAAACAAAAGTATACCGAGAAAAGGTGTTGTGGATAAATCATCTATCTGGATGTGGGGTATTTTCTATTTTTCTTTACATGCATTTGGTTTAGGTTTGCACAGATATCCAATTAAATCTTTATTGTTACTTGTCAAAAAGGAAAAGGAAATCCAATTAAATCTAACTTGTGGTCTCTGTTCTCAATCTGATGGCAGTTGACAAAGTGGAAGAACTGAAGCACTACAAGTTTAGCTTGGCTTTTGAGAATTCTAATGAGGAGGATTATGTAACTGAAAAATTCTTTCAGTCTCTTGTAGCTGGTAATCACATTTGTATTTCTTAGTTGGTAATGTAGACTTGGATTTTCAGAGTTGAGTGCATCTGTGATTTAGCTTAGTCCTCCCTCCCTTTACAGGAAAGATATAGTTGCTCCCATTGTATGCTGATGTGGTTTTAGTTAGATCTTCTGTATTTACTAGCAGACCTCGGAAGGTGGAAACATTTTTAATGAAGTAATTGGCTTCATTAGAGGCATCAAGAAGATGCATAATAGTCACAAAATATAGAAGCAAAAGCAAAAGAAAACCTGTTAGCTCCTTTTAGGAAAAAAAAAAGATGTCTCATGACCAGGGAGCTAACAAGGGGATGCATTGGCCGCATTTAGCCTTTCATTCCATCAAAACATCTTCTATTCCTTTCAATCCACTGTATGGTGCTGTCAACTTTCTCGCTGCTCCAACTCTCTAGAGTTTCCTTGATGCTGTATGGCATGCTGTATGCCATTTCCAAAAAACAGAATAAAACATATTCCATGATCTCACAAACCACCCATGAGAGGTAACTCGCACTGGCAAGCCCAGTGCGACGAGCTCGACCCAGAAGGCAAACTCCTTGCTTTTGCTGGCAAGGGATTTCGAACTTGAGACATCCAACATGGAAGTCCCAAGCCCAAACCACTGGGCCACCCCGAAGGGTTACGGGGGTATCATCTTAATTTGAGCATTTTCTTTATAAGCTCTACAACAATAACAACAACAATGCCGCAGTCCTAAATAAGTTGAAGTCACCTATATGAATCCTCACCGACCATGTTTCTCTATTTAAATTTATCTCATGCCATAATCGTACCAAGTAGAAGTACAAGTAAAAAAAGTTAAATATACATAAAAGTAGAAACTAGTATTAGAAGTCTTCTATATTTTTACTAGCTTATAAATCTTTTATTAAGGCTAAAGTACTCCTTGGCAACCCTTCGGGGTGGCC
>JAJOOO010010827.1:0-22738 GCA_029582685.1 Solanum piurae
AGTAAATAGGGACAACGGGAGTATCAAATAAGGAAAAAACTCAAATATTTCATCAAACTTTGATAAAAGGGTTGTCTATACCATTTGTTAAAAGTTTGATTCATCTATGTCATTTCTGTTTGAGAAATGGATCATACATGTCATTATTTGTTAACGAAAAAATGGTTCCGATTTTGCAAAATAATTTCTACACGTGGTCAATAATCATCTTGTCACGTCATTAAATCAAAACATTTTCAAAAGGAAAAGGAATCAAATATATATGCCATCAAACTTTGAGAAATGAGTCATTTTATGTTATTCGTTAAGAATTTGACTTATCTATGTCATTTCAGTTAACAAATAATAGCATAGATGAGTCTTTTCTCAAACAGAAATGACATAAATGAGCCAACTTTTTAATAGATGACACAGATAAATCTTTACTCAAAATTTGATGACATATTTGAACCTTTTTCCTACCAACTATATATTAACACCATAAAAGACTAATCCCTAAACTTTTGACAAAAAAAGGGCCATTTCTAACTTTTAATCGTCACCAAACTAACAAATTATACATGATATCAAATGACTGCGCAAGTCATGCCAACTGATTAGTCTGAGAAATGAAGCAAAATCAGTGAATTAACCAAACAATTGTTTTTGTCTTACTTTTATTTTTAGACCGTTTCAAAAAGAATCTTTTTATTTTTATTTTTGACAACTCTTTAATTTCAACTTTGTACATGTCATGTTTAAGTTAAAAAAATATTATTTACTTTCTTAAACTTTGTATATATCAAAACAGAACAAAAAATCAAAAAGAGTGGTCGTAAATAATATATTTCACACTATTTATATTCATTTGCAAAATAAAGTTGAACTTTTTTTATTATTGGGCTTGCTAATTAGAGAGGCAAAGCTTAAAACTAGTCAAATAGTTCATGTTGGTGGTCCAATTAATACAAAATTGTGCCACAATTGGACAAAATTTGATTTTTCAACAATTGAAGTTGACAATACATACTTCATCTAGTTATCCACAAAAAGAAAAGAAAAACATTATAAACAGATCATAATGTATACCAAACTAAATCTAGGATGATAAATACTGTAGTAAAATAAAGGTCTAATCTTCTATGATTGAATGAATGATGGACAATTTCAAGAATTTTTTTCTTCATTCACATAATTTATTTATGCAATTAATGTGATCATTATTTCCAAAAATCAGATGTATACTAACCTAATAGTGTAACATCTCGCAAATTAAAATAACTAGGAAGAAGTTAAGAATTGGAAATAGTCAATTTTTGGAAAGAATAGAAATCCGGAAAATGGTTAAGTATGTTAAGTTGAGTTTTTGGTCAACTTCAAATGACCATAACTCCTAGCTCAAGATGAGTTAGGTATATTTCCAGATATCGTAGGAAAGATCTTGGAATGATCTTTCCAACTCCTCCGAGTTTGCGCGATTCCGAGTTCGTATGAGTGAGTTATGACCCTTCGAATTTGGGCTGTTCAAATAAGGAAAGTCCAATATGGATTTTGGAAGGGTATTTTAGTCTCTTTAGTGAATTAATTAAGGGTCAAAATGGAATTGGTTCTGTTTGCAAAATTGGAAATTCATGCTAGGGTTCTCAAGAGAAGAACGCAAGAGAGAAGAGAAGAGAAAATCAAGATTCGTCATCTTCGTAAGGAATTGATTGCGGATTTCATCAAGGATTTGATCCTACAAGGTATGTGAGACTTTCATAATGTTGGGTTCGTTCACCCACGTGCCCAACATGTTTATTTCAGCGTGAATTCATCCTAAGAGAGTTTGAATGTTTAATGTTCTTGATATGTATTCTTGAATTTGATGTCGCTCTTGAATTTGATGTCGCTCTTGAATTTGGCTGAGATTGAAAAGTTTCTGAGATCATTACGTCGAATTATAAAGTCGTCAGAAATCCTACACTGATGTTAGGAGAAGGAAGTTAAAGTTTGAATTAGATGATTAGGTATATCTTAAAGTTTCACCCATGAAAGGTGTTATGAGATTTGCTAAGAAGGGGAAGCTTAGTCCCCGGTATATTGGCCCTTACAGAATATCAAAAAGGGTTGGTAATGTAGCGTACGGGTTGGAGCTACCACAAGAGTTAGCAGTGGTTAATCCGGTATTTCACATATTCAAGTTGAAGAAGTGCATGGGCGATCCTTCACTGATCATACCAACTGAAGATATTGGGATCAAGGATAGTTTATCTTATGAAGAGATTTCGGTTCAGATTCTAGATCGCCAAGTTCGCAAGTTGAGGACTAAGGAAGTAGCATCAGTCAAAGTCCTTTGGAGGAACCAATTTGTTGGGGAAGAAACTTGGGAAGGTGAGGAAGATATGAAGAAGAGATATCCACAGCTCTTCGAATTCGGAGAAATTCCAGATCAAGGTACTAATTCGCTTCTTAGCACTCTTTAATTGATATACTTGATGTGTTAGATTTGATTGTTGGGTGTTTGAACTATATGTTAGGTGTTACGCCCTTAGCCTAGTAAGAGTAATGTCATTCAAGGATGAATGTTCCCAACGGGGATATTTTATAACATCTCGCAAATTGAAATAACTAGGAAGAAGTTAAGAATTGGATATAGTCAATTTTTGGAAAGAATAGAAATCTGGAAAATTGTTAAGTATGTTAAGTTGAGTTTTTGGTCAACTTCAAATGACCATAATTCCTAGATCAGGATGAGTTAAGTGTATTTTCAGATATCGTAGGAAAGATCTTGGAATGATCTTTCCAACACCGCCGAGTTTGTGCGATTCCGAGTTCGTATGAGTGAGTTATGACCCTTCGAAGTTTGGCTGTTCAAATAAGGAAAGTCCAATCCGGATTTTGGAAGGGTATTTTAGTCTTTTCCTCACCCAATTAATTTAATTCGTTTTTAGTGAATTAATTAAGGGTCAAAACTGAGTTGGTTCAGTTTGCACAATTGGAAATTAACGCTAGGGTTCTAGAGAGAAGAACGCAAGAGAGAAGATAAGAGAAAATCAAGATTCGTCGTCTTCGTAAGGAATTGATTGCAGATTTCATCAAGGATTTGATCCTACAAGGTATGTGAGACTTTCATAACGTTGGTTTCATTCACCCATGTGTCAAACATGTTTATTTCAGCGTGAATTTTTCCTAAGGGAGTTTGAAAGTTTGATGTTCTTGATATGTATTCCTTAATTTGATGTCGATCTTGACAAGTTTCTGAGATCATTACATCGAATTATAGAGTTGTTCGGAGTTAGGTTCTTAAGTAAATTTGCTGGGTATCTGAATCTAAAAAGAATTTGGGAAAAAGACCCGAGTTTAGACAAATTAAGGATGGAAAATGAAGAAGGACAATAGTCGGGCGAATCTGGGCACTCGGGCCGCGTCGCGGACCTGCTCCTTAGATTTGAGAAAAATTTCTTCGCGTCGCGGAGCGGTCATAGACCGTTCTGCCTCAAAAAGTATTTTCGCGACCAAAAATTTAAATACATCTCCGCGTCGCGGACTAGCATTCAGATAGTGATTTCTTGATTTGTTCTCATGTTTAACTATCTTAAAACACTCCTAAACACCATGAGATCGTTCTTATCACAAATCACAATCCTTGAATCCATAATTCAATTCTAGGAAAGTTACGAGTCAAGTCAAGGACAGTCAAGAGTCAAGTTAAGAGGAGTTCATAAAGTTTACAAAAGTCTTTCACAAACGTTTTAACTTTGTTTTAAGACTTAAGTTTCGAGTTGACAAAAGAGTTATGAGTAAAGTTCATTTCTTCAAAGATTATACGGGAATTAAGTATTCCCAAAAGTTAGAAATGTTTTTACATTTGAGCAAGAAAGGGAACATCAATTCCAAAAGAGCTTTTAAGCTAAGTTTTGAGTAATTATCTCAGACAAAAGAAAGAAGTTTTGTTTTAAAAACATATGAGCTAAGTATATTTTGGGAGTAGTATTGAGCACCGATATGGGGATGCGAGTTCATATTAACTCAAGTCTCCATAAATCATGTAGTCATCATGGGTAGTAAAGGATCATAAACTAGTGGGTCTACTTAGTTAAGGTGTTCTATATGACGGCAAAGTATAGGACAGTTCTGGCAGCATGGGCAAGACAATGTATCACCACTAAGGCTCATAGTGGTGGTTGTCAGTTAGAGAAACTCCCATAGATACTATTACTTTATTACATGAGTAAAGTTGAGTTTGTTATTGCATTTCTTTAACGAACTGAGTTGCTTTCTACTGTTCTAAAAGTTTTCTACATATTGCATGTGTTTTATTGCTTTATATTGAGTTAAGTTGTTCATGAGTTGAGTAAAGCCAAGGTAAGTGTTCCTTTCAGATTCTTTTCAAGCCTATGTTATGTTTAGCATTCCAATTTGCATACTCGTATATTCAATGTACTGATGCCAGTTGGCCTGCATCGTCTTATGATACAAAAGTAGGTAACCAGGATCATCATCCAACACCTCGTTGATCAGGTTGAGTACTCAGAGTCAGTTGGTGAGCCTCGTTGCTTTCTGGAGGGTTTTTTCATAATTTTTTATCTTTTCAGTTGTTAGGATGATCGGGGGTCCTGTCCCGACATCCCTCTTTGTTTTAGAGGTTTCATAGACAGTTAGTAGTCAGTTGTCTTTACATTATTATTTCATATGTTAAGACTTGAGTTGCCACTTTGGCCAAGTTGAATGTTTGACCTTTAAATGGTCTAAGTTATTTTATTAAACAATTGAGTAGAAGTGCATTTGATCATTGTAATAATTCTTAGAGTCTTCTGCTGAGTAAGTAAGTCAGGCCAAGGGTTCGCTTGGGGCCAGCAATAGTTCTCGAGTGCCAGTCCCGCCCAGGGTGTAGGCTCGGGGTGTGAGAAATATATTTATCAAAAAAATTAATAATGTTACATTTAATTGTGGACCCTACGTGGCTAACAAAGTTCACCATTGTTGTCTTATTTGTTAGGTCAAAAGAAAGAACACCATGTTCTCTGCTTTCTCCAACAAAATTTACTATGTTCACTTTTCTTAAATATTTTCAATGGCTTAATAAATAATACCCATTTCTATTTTAAGCAAGATAGAATAATATTTTTTGTTAGAGAAAGTAGAGACAATGATGTTATATTTCATGAAGTTACTTCCTTGAAAATAATAAAGAAGATAGTAATGGTGGATTTTGTTAGCCACGAGGGGTCCACAATTAAATTTAACACATTTTTATTGGGTAACTTACAAAAATTGTACTAGGTTAGAATCTATTTACTTATATGCATGTTAGTTTGCAATATTATGAATCCTACTAGATTTTGGTGCAACAAGATACGTCTAGAAACATGTATATCATGATATATGAAATCAAATTTAGGTGTAATTTGTTCTAGATATAATGTATGCAAGTGGATTTGCATGTATCTAGTATACATTACAAATATCGCTCACCTCCGTCGCCTCTCTCATATCTCACTCATCATTTTCTATCTCGCTCGTGTATCAGTATCCTAGATACACGCGAACCACACGAAATACATGTATCTAGTGTGATAACATGCATTTGAGATATATAGACAAATATGGCTCGCCTCCTTTATGTTTTTGCTCGTCTCTTTCGTATTTAGTATATCTGGAGCAAAAAATATGTGCCTAGGTGTATCTACTATAAATGTGAATAATTTCTGAACAAGAAACTTTTTAAATGATATCACAACATATACATATATAATTGTATAATATCATTGACTAACAAGTAATTTCTGAACAAGAAACCTTAATGATACCACAACAATATACATATATTCTTATAGAATCATTGACTAATGAGTAATTTATAAACAAGAAACCTTAATGATACCACAACAATATACATATGCTCTTGTAGTATCATTGACTACTAAGTAATTTGTGAACAAGAAACTTTAATGCTACCAATACAGTGTATATATACTGATTTAATATCAGTTAAGTAAAATTATCCGCCTTAATGATACCAATACAATATATGATACTGATTTAGTATCAGTTAAGCGAAAATCATCACCCTTAATGAATAGGGGGCATGGTTTGTAATTTCTTTTTTGAGAGAATGTGTATTTCTTGAATTACTTTGAATTGGGGTATGAACATGTAATTATTTTGAGTGTTATGACCCATTTATGTTGTTTTTCCATTAATAAACATGGTAGGAATGTTATGTAATTAGATAGTCTCTCCCTTTTTATTTGATAAATTTGTTAGGTTCAGAGTAAACAACCGAAATGAACACCTTTTTCTATTAAGAATGATTTCAATCAAGTAAAATATTTTAAGAAAATATAAGAAATGACCATTCAACTATTTCCATTACCAAAATTTTCAAAATTACTAAAATTATCCAAAACTTCTTGTTCTGCCTTTCTAGTTCGCCAATAATGGCTTCTAATCTTTTTTTTATTCATTCCCATTTCGCCATTAATGAATTTTTTTCCTTCTTTCTACCTCCTCCTTAGGGATGGCAATGAGGTGGGGCGGATGCAGGGTGGGGTGAGTTAAAAGTTATGTGGGGCGGGGTAGGTTTAAGATTATGCGAGGCGGGTGGGATGTGGGCGGGTGAAGTGAGTTTTTTAAAAATTAATGCAGTGCGGAGCGGGTTGTGGGTATATGTGATTTTCTTGTGGGTTCAAACTTAATTTTGACCTTTTACATATTATAAGAATGATAGAGCATTATTTATTAAGATAATTACATTAAAGCTACTAAAATATTCAAGATAGTAAAAGAAAATGGTTCAATAAAAATAATATAATTTCTTAATTATTTCCCAATTGACCTCTAAAAAATAAAAATTTAAGACACTATCCTATTAAATTAATACAACTTAATGAAAAAATGAATTTTTTTTTAGTATCAAACCTAACTAGAAAAAGAAAATATTAAATAAATTATGCGGGGCGGGTCTATGAGGGACAAGGTAGGGTGGGTTGAAAATGAAAAAAAAAGTTATTATATGGGCGGAGCGAATTAAATTTTTTGCGGGTTAAGCTCAACCCACCCCGCCCCCGCCCCACATCGCCCATTACCATCCTACTCCTCCTTCTTTTTCTTCCGCATCATTTTTCCTTTTTATTTCTGTGTCATTTTCTTCTTCTTCTTCTTCTTCTTTGTTGTTTTTTCTTTTTTTCTTTAAAATTTGATGTACCGCAAACATGAATCATTTCGAGTGAATTATGTATCAAAGACTCAAAATATCGAGAGAATTTCATATCTAAATTTTGATACTATTTAAAGGTGATTTCGAGCTGATCGAGATTGAATAATCAATGTATACTTCATGTATAGTCAATGCATACTTCATATATAATTAAGCTATATTTAGTTTTTTGAGTATATTGTCATGTATGGATACACTATATTAAATAGCAGTACTCATTATATACTTTATATGACTTTTCACAAACTATATTATATATATAGTCAATGTATACTTTCAATGATTTTTAATTATATGTCTATATTTATTGTAAACTAATTACTACTTTATTGTATATAATTGAGATTATTCCTAAAATATATTAAAAAGACCAAAATAAATTATTACTAGTAAATTAAGTACCATTTTAGTCATTTTATAAAAAGTCTCACATAAACACAAAAGAATTAACTCATATCCTACTCACAATCTTCAGTTACTCAGTGCCAAAAATATTTGAAGAAGCAAAAGCCGTCATTAGAGGGTTAAGCTCACAATCGTTTCCTTCTTTGTTAAGCTACTTCGCTTCATCTACCTCTGATTTCGATTGCAGATTCTTACCTGTGGCTGAATTTGATGGATTCCTGTAAGTTTTTTTACTCACTGGCATTACTTGTTTATCTGTTGAACGTTGCTCTGTTTTTGAAAAAAATGAAAAAACTACACACATTTGAGATGTGGGTGATGTTTTGATGTTTTTTTTTTGGTGAATTGGTCGGCGGGAGGACCTTTTTTTAGTTTTCATTCTATTTAGAGTTAGCAAACGGGAATGAAAAAAAGGATTTTTATTTTTTTCTGTTTGTTTTTGTATCCTCAATTCTATTTTGATGAAACTAGGGTTTTTTTTGTTTGTGTGTAGGAATTCATGATTTTGCTAGTAGATTTATATATAAGGGAGTTTGGCCATGAAAATGGAGTGAATTTGAAAAAAAGAATAATTTTTTCACTCCAAATTGGAGTTGTTTTCGAGTTTTTGTGAGTATTTTGGACTGAAAAAAGTGAAAAAAACTAGAATTTTGGCCAACCGTGTTTGCTTTTTGGAGTCTAGACAAACAAGGATTCAAGTAATATCAGTGGCAGAGGAAGAAAAGACTCCAAAAAACAAACATGATTGGCCATAAAATTCAAGTGAAGTTATTCATGAATTTTGAAATGAAGTTGTAGAATGAAATTAGATATAAAGTTTCTTTTGGGTGTTTTTTCTTGAGGAGATGAGTATTAGAATGCCCGAATTTGATATATATGATATGTTGCCTGTGACTAGTTGTCAGAATGGATAAGGGTGATGTAGAGATGATGGACACTGAAAAGAATGTCCCTGCTAGTGATGACTTGTGTCAAATGAGTCACCAGTCGAGTACCAAAACGGCGTTAAGACTGGCAAAAGAAATGTTGAGGACAAGACAGATGATCAGTGTGATTCAAAGGGAGAGGACTTGAAGAATGCTTGAAGTAAGAAAGAGGACCAGCTTAACTCTAAGAGTTAGCCAGAGGCACACAACAAAGTGGTGATGGAGAACGAAACACCTACTATTGATGCTGGAACGGATGATATGGTAAGTGGCTATCTAAATTTGACTGATGATGAAGTACAGAATATTGATGAAGGAGAAGTGAATGAAGTTCAACAGAGTGAGAAAATGATCTATAAGGTCAATCAGAATGGTAATGATTTAACGGTTGCTAGACAAGAGGAACTTCAAATGAAAGCAAATCCAACAACTGTTACCACTGATGGTGATGTTAGGTTGTATGAGTTTCCAAAAGTGAAACTCGAAGTTACTGATTCTTCTACTGGAAAAACACCAGAACCAGCTAGTCCAATGTTTCTGATCAATCCTTCAACTGAAAATGCTGGACAACATAGTGGGGAAGCATATGAGAATATTTCTACAATGGTACATACTCTAATATACCCTTGGGGGCTGATTGATCTACATATATACGGAATTTCCCTATTAAAAAAGATCATTCAATTTTTCTAAATGATCATTCGTTTCTAATTTCAGATGGTTGATGGTGAGGATGATGAAGGCTCCCCTGAGGATCAAGCTGCCTTTTTAGGAAAACTAAGAACGTTTTACCGGGAGAAGGCGATGGAATTTAAACCACCTAGGTTTTATGGTCATCAACTTAACTGCTTAAAGTAAGCGTATCATGTTTTTATCATTGAGCCTTTTTATTTTCATCTTGTTCCTGGTACATATTAAATCTTGTAATGTTCTTCGTGCTAGGTTATGGAGATTTGTGATCAGATTAGGCGGCTATGATCGGGTAAGCCTTTTATTCTCTACTTGTATTTGATATGTTCTCATTCATACTATATTAATTGAATCAAGAACTGCAGAGGATATCAGCCACTTACCAAAAATGTCCTCAGCTAATCAAAAGTAGTGGGTTAACAATCAACTGCACTAAGTCGAGGAATTGTGTCTAGATTAACCATGATTTAATGTGGTCATTTTTGTTAAAGGCTTTTTGCTGCTTGTTCACACAGTCGTGTGTAAAGCATCCCTGGAGGGCTATGTTTCTCTATCAAAATATCATAGTGTGAACCTAGAGTTGTTAGAGAGGGTATTCATAATTTATTTATTGATTTATTTTATAGGTTACATCACGTAGCTAATCTACGGGTCTGATTCTTTTCCGTGGGTTAAAAGCATGTGGAAATATTTCCGTGCTAAGTGGAATGAGGATCATGGTCTGGAACCTAGGACCTCTCATTGGTGAACCGTGTCAACCAAATCACCTGAATGAAAAGGAGATATGCTGGCTATATTGTATACTCTTCACAGGGTGAAAATTTTAGGAAACAAGCAATGTAGCTCCGTACTCCATAGTATAATTAAAAAATCCAAGCGGTGGTTGTGTATTTTCTTCTGTTACTAGGTTGATTAATTAATGATGCAATATGCCATGAGTTTTTTGATGGTGTACTATTAAGCTACTTTATCTCTGTAGGTAATTGGATCCAAGTTATGGCGGCAAGTGGGAGACTCCTTTAATCCCCCCCAAGTGAGCATTTAGTTGGGCCTAGTTATTTCTGTTTTTCTGGAAACTTGATATGAATATTTCTCCTTTACTCGTCAAACATCAACATCCCCAATATATCTATGTAAGGGAGATGTTGTCTGTCATTATTTTACTGATGATGTGCCAAGATTTTGAAGTTTATTTTTGTTGTTTTGGATGTGAAATGTTATGATATATTTTGGGTACATGTGAGAGGAATAAGCTGCTTGGTTGCTAGAACAGTATATCAGAAGGTGGTAGAGGAACAATTGTTCATGAACTGTATAAAACCTTAATAACTACTCCCGTTGTTTCAAATGTTTGTCTGGTTTTGACATGACATAGACTTTAAGAAAGTAAATGATTTTTTTGAATCTTGTAGCCTTGGATCAAAATAGCACTTGGTCCAATTATGTTACTTAAAATTATAACAATTTTTTCAAAATACATAATTATATGAATTAGGGAGAAACTCAATGAAAGGAAAATTAATGATTCATATAAATTGGTTAGTGGGAAATGTCCCGAAGAAATCCAACGAGTAACATAATCTTTTTATATAGAAAAGAGCAACTATTGCCTTTTTCTGATGAATCATATAGTTTTACAATTTCATCGACTAAAAGGTTATCAAATGAATGGTAATTACTGTAACGATATGGCACCTAGACACAATTGAACCCCAGCTCATGAGCGGTGGTTTGTCCATTTCCATATAATGAGTCCAATTTCTCATCCCTCTTCCGATGTGGGATTTCTTAACATTCCCCTGTACGCCCAGACCTCAACTAGAGCGTGACCCGTTATAAATGGGGACCCAACATCGGTGAACAACAAACTGGGATGAGTCTAACTCTAATACCATATAAATATATGACAGCTGAGTCTACCTCAACTCAAAAGCTAGCTCATGAGGGGAGGTTTGTCCAAGTTCATATAAGGAGTCTAATTTCCCATTCCTCTCCGATGTGGGACTTTTTAACAATTACAATTGAAATGATTGAAAAGGAAATGTGAGTTAATGTATGCTAAAGGTTGAAAATATTAAAAAGAAGAGTCCCTTAATTACATAATTTTAAATGAAAATCGAAAATTGAATTCATTATAAGATCTATTTATTCTTTTTAGAAGATAGTAAGGTGCCACTCGAACCTGAGCCAAGATGCATTCGCACTGCTTCCTAAGAGCAGTGTGTCCACCAATTTCACCATAGCGACCTGTCTTGAACTCATAATAGCATATGAATAAGCAATTGTCGAGATTGAGTAAGCTATTTTAGTTTAGTAATGACTCAAATAGATCAATGATAATAAAAAGTTTTTCAAATAAGAATTTTAGGCTGAAGGTTCATTTTAGATTTGAGTTTAGATAAACCAAAGATGCGTAGAATGTACCAAAATGTCCTTAATCTTGTCGTCTAGAACATGTCATGTGAGTTGTAACACATTGAAATTAAGAATTGCCAAAAAAGGGAAGAGTCATTCTTTTCTTTGAACTTGGTAACTTTAGAAGGAGGTATTCTTTTTATAGCGGAGAGAGTATTAAAACTACAAAAATTGAAAATACAAACAAAACATGAAGTGCTTTTGCAAAAATAACAACATAGATTCCAACATCAAGCTATAAGCTTAGTTGCTCGGACTCTACTTGTGACACGTTGAATTTAAGAATTGCCAAAAAAGGGAAGAGGCATTCTTTTCTTTAAACTTGGTAACTTTGGAAAGAGGCATTCTTTTTATAACGGAGAGAGTATTAAAACTACTAAAATTGAAAATACATCAAAAACATGAAGTGCTTTTGCAAAAATAATGATATAGATTCCAACATCAAGCTATAAGCTAAGTTGCTCGGACTCTTCACTTTTGGTGCCACACTCGTGTCGACACGACATGGGTGTGGGATTCGTGTCCAATTTGGTCAACTGATATTGGGTGCTTTGGCCAAAATTGATGGGGTAAGTGTGGACAATTTTAATGATTGTTTGTAATCAATACAAAAGCTAAGGTGAAATTGAAGAAAATGAAATCTCTTTTATCTAGAAATTTCTATGTCACTCCCTTTCCGTTAATCTCTTTCTAGATTCTCCTCAAGTCCTCCCGTAATATCTCATAATTTAGGTTTTCTAACTCCTTTTAGATATTTTAATTATTTTTATGCGAATTCCCGCACCCGTATTCCCACATGGATTCGTATCCTCAAATCTTAAAACTTTTGATCATGAAGGATCCAACATCTAGATCCGCACCCGTATCAGACACCCGCACCGAGTCCGATTAAGTTATGCTATAAGTGTTAAGAAACATACACCACATTAACAACAAACAACAACATACCCAAGGAATGTTGCATCTTTCTGTCAGTTAGGTCTTGGTCAAATGTAGAGCACCAGGGATCTTATACACGTATCTAAGTGGTGGCAATTGGTTTTGGAGTTAAGCACGCAGGGATTTGTAGCCTAAAATATTTACAGATTCTTCTGAATAGGGAGTCTAGACTTTATGAGATATCAACGGGATGTTTCCTTATGCTAGATTTTCTCAATGTGAAATGAGTGTCGATGTCTGATGTCTCCAATTAGATGAGTAACTTAGAATAAAGAATGGGGTTATAATAAGCAAGATATATTTTGATGCTCAAATAAGATAAGAATTTACTAGAATGATAATCAACTGAATATATAAGACAATACCAATGCCTTCTATCTACTGTTATACGACTTTCTCTAAATGCTTTTTTTGGGGCTCTGATAATCTTCTTTTCCCAGGACTTGCACTACTGTTTCTTGGACATTCCGCAGCTTCTATGAGAAGGTAAATAACCTGAAGTTCTCTTCCTTGATAGTTATTAGAATATTTTGACTACTGTCCACCATTCTGCTAATATTTGGTATAAGGTGAGTTTCTGGGACCTGAATTATGTCGCCTTGTTAGAGGGTAGGTGATTTGCGATGTTTTCTTTTATGTGGGTTGTATGGATGGAGAGGGAGAGAATGTTTGAACGGATAGAGGTCCTTGCTTGTATTGATGATTGAATGTCTTTTGTAGAGGACCATATTTTATTATAGGTTCTTTATTTCTTGGTATACGGCTTGTATAGAGGATTTTCCTCAATCGTTAACAAATTATTTAACCTTATCAAAAAAATTGGTGGGTGCTTTGTGAACTATTAACTTAGAAAACTTTTACTAACAACCCGTCTTTTTTAAAGTATGTTTCATTACATCTTTGATTTTGCATTTGGTTATATCAACAACTCTCCATTCTCCATTACTCCTTACCGATCCACAATTTGAAATGCCAAACTTAGATATTTAAGTCGAATAAAGAACATCTCCGTGCATCTATGCTTAAATGGTGATTTTGAATATATTTTTTTCTACAAAGTTATTTATCTCTTACTTTTTGTTTCTGTACACTCTATTATCTCAAAATTTCTCTCTATGTTAGTTGCTTCTACATTATGAAAGGCATAAGACACAAAACACAGAACTTCAACTTCCTATTGCTCCTCCTCATGGTTCTTCTGGTGTTGACAATGAGGTAACACTGTGTTTACATTATTGTTATGTGATGTATCTTCACATTTGTTGTATGTGGTACACCTTTTGATTAATATATGGGGAAGCCTATTACCCTAAGTAATTAGAATCATCGACGTATTTTGACTTTGCTCAGGTTCAGATTGCATACTTTTGAGGTTACATGTACAGGGAGTTGGTCGGTGCACACCTCATGGTTGTCTCTTTGAAGTTCGATGCTCCCGCTGGTCACATTCGTCCTCTGCAATAGTTTGAAATCGAGTTGGGAGGAAGCTTCCAAATGTTAGAGGTATTAATCTACTCTCTGGCGTGACTAATTTTGTCTCCGACCTAAATTTCTTACCAGAACTTGCCTGACTTTTCATCGTGAAATTGCTGATGGGCTTTTTGTTTTGATAAGAATTAAGGTATGGAGTTGGTCTTTACTTCATCTAAATGTCGAATCAACTAATGTAGCCTTGTAGTATATGCATATATATACAAATATGAACTATTTAAAGTAATTCTACAGGGAAGTGGTTACCAAATTTCTGCATCAGGAAGCGCAGTAAGAGATTCAGCTGCTCGTTGTAGGCTAGGATGGCAGGAGTAACACCTTCTTGGTTATAGTGAGGTTGCAGAGCCAATTGTAAAGGTCTGCTGTTGAATCCTTGTAGAGGTCTTTGGGCATTGATTTTCTTTAGTTTGATCCTGTCTATTCCCATGTACAAGTAATTTTGGTGTTTTTCATTTTTTATAGGATAGGAGTGCCTACAATACGCCAAAGCGTGCGAATAGCTTAAAAACTAGTGGTAAGATTGTTCATCAATTCTTTGCTAACTTGACTTGTTCATATATCTCTATCATTAAGTTGTTTTCTCCTCACCATTTCCCAATATGAAGTCTGGCACTCTCCAAAACTTTGGCCTTTATTAGCTGTTAGTTAACACTATAACTATATCAGGATCATCATCCGAGAACTTTAGTTTTTGTTTTAACTCATACTCTATCAAAAGGGAATAGTGATCGCATCAGAACTTTTTGTCTTATTCAGGTTCTCTTAAGCACTAGGGACAAAATGAAGTGGAGCACCCAATGAAAGATGCATAAACTGAAACAGCTAAACAATAAGTCGTACTTTATCTTGATCCTTTCTTCTAATGTTTTTATCTATCAAGTCAATCTTAAGACTTGAGAGATAAAGTACGACTTACTGCTTAGATGTTTCAGTTTCTGCAGCTTTCATTAGGTGCTCCATTCCATTTTGTGCCTGGTTCTTAAGAGAACCTGAATACAACAAGAAGTTCTGTTGTGGTTACTATTCCTTTTTTATAAGAGTATGAGTTAACCAAAAACTAAAGTTCTTAGATGATGATCCTGATACAGTTATAGTGTTAACTAACAGCTACTAAAGACCAAAGTTTTGGAGAGTGCCAGACTTCATACTGGAAATGGTGAGGAGAAAACAACTCAATGATAGAGATATATGAAGAAGTCTAGTTGGTAAAGAATTAACGAACAATCTTACCAGTATTTTTGATGCTCTTTGCACCCTTTGGTGTATTATTGGCATTCTTGTCCTATAAAAGATGAAAAACACAAAAATTACTTGTACATGGCAATAGACAGGATCAAACTTAAGAAAATCAATGCCCAAAGACCTCTACAAGGATTCAGCAGCAGACCTTTACAATTGGCTCAACAACCTCACCATAACCAAGAAGGTGTTACTCCTGCCAGCCTAGCCTACAACGAGCAGCTGAATCTCTTACTGCCCTTCCTGATGCAGAAATTTGGTAACCACTTCCCTGTAGAATAACTTTAAAAAGTTCATTTGTGTATATATATATATATATATATATATATATACTACAAGGCTACATTAGTTGATTCGACATTTAGATGAAGTAAAGACCAACTCCATAAACTAATTCTTATCAAAACAAAATGCCCATCAACAATTTCACGATGAAAAGTCAGGCAAGTTCTGGTAAGAAATTTAGGTCGGAGACAAAATTAGTCACGCCGGAGAGTAGATTAAGACTTCTAACATTTGGAAGCTTCCTCCCAACTTGATTCCAAACTATTTTACAGGACAAAGGAGATGAATCTGATTCTGGGTCAGTTCAACTGGAGCCATATGAAAATGGTTCATACCAAGCAGCTCGAAGGCTACAATTTTTGGAAAAGGACTCCTCAAGTCAGCCGACACCGCTGGAGAAGCCGGATATGAGGGCAACAGGGAGGTGAAACAAGGTAAAGTGTTATCTTATGTACCACCCAACTCTAAGAAAGGAAAAAAATATGTGAGTATTAAACAAGAAGACTTAATAAAACAAGTAGATTACTAGAAGTCAACCCTAATTGGGTATGTTATCGTGATACCCCATATATGAAAATAGTGGAAAATTTCGTGGTGCACAATTAGAAGTACGTGAAAAAATCCCAGATCTTGTTACATTGAGGGATACTTTCTTTTTCAGATTCTACATTGTCGAAGAACGAGACAGAGTAATGCAAAATGGTCATTATACGTATTTCAACAAACCCTTTGTGCTACAGAACTTGGATATAGATTTTGAATTCAATCCTGATTGTATCACTACTATACCCTTGTGAATTACTTTTCCAGGGCTACCGGTAGGGTATTGGTCTAGTGAAGTTTTAAGCAAGGTTGCGAGTGCAATAGGGAAACCTCTCTACACTAATAGTTTTACTGCTACAATGGCTAGAATTTGGTACGCCAGAGTTCTTATTGAAACAGATGCATCACAACATCTGTTGAATTCCATAGAAATGGTGATGCCAACAAGATACTTCCAACAGGCAGTGGAATATGATTGGCATCACTACAACAAAAATGGCCTATGGCCACACTAATTCTAGACAACGCTTTAAAAGTGTTGCCAAAAGTAACTAAGGACACACTTTTAATGCGTGACCTTTATATCGAGCTTTTGGCCACAGAAACTTTGGCAACACTTCTAATGTGTGCTATTTGAAATTATAGGCTACACATAATAAGCGTTGCCAAATCTTAAAACAATTGACAACGCTTATTTATATATATAGCCACACTTTAAAACTATGCTATATTTATAATTATAAAAACAACACTTTATAAGTGTGCCCTATTAATTCTCAAAAAATATTAGCTAAAATAACGAGTTTCCTCCTTATTTTTGCCCAATTTCAAAAAAATAAGAGTACTATCAGATATAGTATTAATTTTGTCTAAAATAATAAGTTCCACCATATTTTCTATTTCCCCCCAATTTCTAAAAGCCAAGAACCCCAAATTTCATTCTCATACGTTTCTTCTCCATCACCTTAGCCAAGCTCTTATTCTCAGTTCTCCTTTTTATGTGTTTATGCAATTTATGACTTGAAAATTTCATCCATGCTACCTTTTTTCTCCTAGTTTGGTGGAAAAAGTGTTGGGACTTTTGATGTTTTTGGGAAATGGAGATAAAACATGGTTTCTTCTCAGCCTTTGAGGAAGATATGGTGTGTGGGTTATCGTAGAGGAGGTCAGGAACGAAGAGTCCGTCGAGAAATGGGTCACCCATCACTAGTTTGCTTCAGAGGAAGAAGATGTGGCTTCGTTAGTTCTGGTTTAGGTAGGGCTTCGATGTTTCTCACAAATTTGGGCGATTTCTGAAATTTTTTCTCCTTAACAACCTTCTGTGATAGTATGTGTGTAAAAGAGGAACTGTTCTCTGTGTGAATTTCTTTGAAGAATTGAAAAATCGAGTTAAATTTCTTCCAAAATTTTAATATATATTGATAAATTTATATATGTCTTCAATACTTGACTTTGGCCACACTATATTTTCTGAAGTATACCGTGAAAAAGATATATGTTTTCTAAAGTATACCAAATTTATATATGTTTTCTGCAGTATACCGTGTCACATCACTTGAGAAGAAGATCTCAGTGAAAGAATATTAGGACATTCTTTGAATTTTTTTTCATGGAGTTTTTCAGGGACTGAGGTTATGGCATCTGGTGTTTGTCGAGTTTCTGCTTTCATTTGTAGTATTCCAGGGTGATGGGCTGCTTAAACTTCAGGAAGATAAGCTCTATCTATAAAAAAGGGTCAGTGCCTTCTACCTCTGGATGCTCTGCCATATAAGCATGTTGTAGTAGTATTTCTTCAATGACTTTATTTCAATTTGTCCATATCTGAACTGTTGTATTGATTACTTTGTTCGAATTTTATCATAATCGTGATATTTTTTCAGAAGGTTCAAAATTCGTTTGGCATGACTAATTATTTCACTGTTGGATGTATGACCATGTTGATTCCTTGGAATGTTTGTTGTACCAATTATTTCATTGTTGGATGTATGACCATGTTTATTCCTTGGAATGTTTGTTGTTAGTTTGTACTTATTTTGTTTTCTCAGCTAAGACGACTGGTGCAGTGGTGCTTATTTAGCTTTTCTCGGTAAAAGTGACTAACTAGTTCTGTTGACATGATTTTCTCAATCATTGAATTCTTGAACTGGACATATATCATGAAATTTGTTCTTGTAAACTAGAAATTGAACTCCCCTTTTGTTACATTATTAGTGCAGTGGATTCATGTAATCTTTGTTGTTTTTCCTTAAAATATTTCATTTCAACAGGCCTTTTGGTTGAAACTCTTAAGTGTGCTGCATCTGATGGTCAAAAATTACAATGTGTGCTTCGAATGTTACACATCTTTTTGCTACATCTTCACACACCATGTACTCCATATTTCTAATGTATCTGTTTCATATAATGTATTACATAAAAGAGAAAAGAACAAAGCACCCTACAATAGATTTTCTGCCCTAGTAGAAATAATATGATTGTTAATACCTTATACTTTGTGTTTTTAGATTTTCATTTCACATGCAGCTTATTTGAATGTTTCCCTATGGGATCTTGAATCCTTGTGTATTTTCAAATGTGGTAATGGGGAAACTACACCATTCCAAAGGATAATCCTTATATTGAAGATAAAGAGTTGCAGCCAGAAATATGGGCACTAGGAATGCGAAATCCTTGACGGTGTAGCTTCGATTCTGCAAGGCCATGCAAGGCCATCTTACTTCATGTTTGCAGATGTAGGCCAGGTAATGTTCAAGAATTTTACTCTCCAAGTAGTTCTCTTAAGAGAGTGCTGTTGTTTGGCATTATCGAGATGCAGATCTTGGTTTTGGGTCTTACCAAGCAAAAGAGATGTTAGACCATCTTAAGAGTGTTCTTGCAAATGAGCCTGTTGCTGTGAAGAGTAGACAGTTCATTGTTGAAGTTGAGCCTCAGGTGTGTCATATCTTAACCTTTTCATTTGACGCTGACTTACTTGAACCGTAATCTAGAGATTCTCTCTTCTATTTAAAATTTTGGAAACTTATTTGTTGCTCTCTCATCCATTTTTGTAAATAAAATGCAGCATTTGCTGATTCTACATCTGTTAGTATAGATGATGACAAAAGTAAGAAAAATGAGCAATAAAACCATAACCCCAAAGAATCAACAGAGAAGAGTTTAGCATCTACCACCGCAACATTTGAAGGTTCTACAATTTATAGCTTGGTTTAGATGCTGAAAAATATATATAAACGAAGGTTATTGTACTGATCATGATAAATTTGGTCATATGTTGAATGATTTTTGTAGGTATAGATATGGTTGTAAGGAACAACTCGAGTATTGACAAAAGAGCATCCAAAAAAAGAGGAATGGTGCTTCCTTTCCAGCCATTGTCACTTGCATTTAACCATGTCAATTATTATGTCGATATGCCAGAAGTAAGAAACATTCTTCGCGTTGTATGCATTGATACTGTTATGCTTAATTTATTACTCATCATCCGGTTGTATGCCTGTCATGAAATGAAAGCCCAAGGAATTGAAGAGACTCGTCTCCAATTGATGGATGTCTTAGCAGGAAGGAAAACTGGTGGCTACACCGACGGAAGTATCATCATTTCTGGTTATCCGAAAAACCAATCAACTTTTGCTCGGATAAGTGGTTACTGTGAACAGAATGACATTCATTCTCCACATGTTACTGTTTATGAGTCATTGATATATTCAGCTTGGTTGCGCTCTCCCCGGATGTCAAAAAGAAAACTAGGAAGGTATTTGCTCCAATCACTATTGTCCCTTTTGTTTTTATTATGTTCATGTCCGCAAAAGTCTCATTTTTGCTTCTGCTGATGTTTCAAAATCTTGCAATATCCATTGAAAAAGCATTTTTTTGTTGAAGCAATTTTAAAATAAATCCGGCAGTGTGAGCTTGCTCGCATTGTTGGTCCCACGTCCAATAAAAAAGAGGTCTCGATAGGCTGACAGCCAGCGTAAAGCTATTCTAGTATGATGAATCATCACAATACAGAACATACAACCCTGTTTTCTTTGGATTGAGGCAAATGACCCTGCTAATTTCATCGAAAATAAGGTGAAGGACTAACTTGCCTAGTATTTTTGTTCAGAATTTCGTCGAGGAAGTAATGGAACTAGTCGAGTTGAATCCTCTCCGGAATTGTCTAGTTGGCCTGCCGGGGGTAGATGGTCTCTCAACTAAACAAAGAAAAAGACTGACCATAACTGTTGAACTGATAGCAAATCCATCTATTATTTTCATGGATGAACCTACATTAGGACTTGATGCTAGAGCAGCGGTAATTGTGATGCGAACTGTGAGAAATACAGTAGATACAGGCCAAACTGTCGTGTGCACTATCCACCAGCCAAGCATAGATATCTTTGAAGCTTTTGATGAGGTAAATGATTGGAATATTGGCTTATGCTCCCTCCGTTCTATTTTATGTGTCACTCTTTTCTTCTAAGTCTACACCAAAAAGAATGAAAACTTTCTATATTTGGAGTCAGTTTAATTTAAACTTCCTGTTTTACTCATAGTGACATGATTTTATAGCACTAATATGTCATGTTTAGACTACAAGTTTCAGAAGCCTTTCTTTCTTTATTAAACTTCATGCTCAGTTCAACACCTTCACATAAAATAGAACGAAGGGCGTATTACTTTCACAAATCTGCAATTCTTGTGTACCACTGTTCTTCTCACTCGAACGACTGCCTTTGCAGCTGTTGTTAATGAAAAGAGGAGGATAAGTCATTTATGCAGGGTCTCTCGGACATCATTCTCGCCTATTGATTGAGTATTTTTAAGTGTGTATCATCTCAACCAAAATTTTCAAGTTGTCTCCACTTACAGTATAGATAGATCAGCAACTAAAATCCGTTTTTTTCCAGTCTGTTCCAGGAGTTCCGACAGTAAAAGAAGGATATAATCCGGCTACTTGGATGTTGGATATCACCACTCCAACAGTTGAAGGTCAACTAAATGTGGAGTTTTGCCCTCTGCAGGTTGCCGTAGAGATTGTCTACATCGCGATCCAGACTATTATTTACAGCCTCCTTCTGTACTCAATGATCGGTTTCCACTGGAAAACTCCTAAATTCTTGTGGTTCTATTTCTTCATTTTCATGTGCTTCGTCTACTTCTCAATGTACGAAATGATGTTTGTAGCACTCACTCCAAGCTACCCGATTGCTGCCATCGTCATGACATTCGTCCTCAGCTTTTGGAACTTGTTCTCTGGTTTCTTTATCCCTAGACCGGTAAGTACAATATCCCCTACAATATCAAAATGAGTTTCATTTCTATACATTTAATCATCCCCAGAGAATGGAATCAGTAACCTAGAACAAGCTTAAATACACTACTAGTGTAAAACTCTTTACACTATCGGTGTATATAAGTTAAATCATACTCTCTCCGTTTCGATCTATTTGTCTTACTTTCCTTTCAAGTCCGTTTAAAAGAAAACGTTTATTTTTGCCAAATTTTTAATTGCAACTTTCCACATTGCATGTTTAAGTAATAAGATGAACGTAATTAGCATCACTGAAATAAATCCAACCTATGAATCTTAGAAGTACTATGCATACACACAATTTTAGTCCAAAAGATCTTTTTCCATGTTATAGATTTCAGTCCAGTGTCCTGCTTATGTTTTATGTTTGCCTTTCTCCTTCAATCATTTGAATATATATGCTCTTGAACTTGTAGAAAATGGTTGCTGAGCCTACAAAAGAACATGTTGATGTTGCTGACACTGAACCTGTGGCATCATCTACTGATAATGTAGAAAAGACAAAAAAGAAGATAAAGAAGTGAGTTTTTTCAATGAAATGAAATAGTTTATTTAGGTCCAAAAAGGATGATTTTGAGAAGCGATTGCAACATATTTTCAAGGAGGAGGCTGCTGTTATTGCCAGAATCAATAAGCGATACCAAAATTGGAGAAGGATGACAAGACATCTCATTGTACTTTCTGTACTTCTTGAGGTAATGTACTGATTTCTAGTGTATGTTGTGATGTAGAAAATTAGAGCTCAAATCATTTATCCTTAAACAAATTTATCTTTTCTAAGTTTTTGAATTGGTTGTTTTTATCTTTATGTTCATGGTCACCTGGCTTTCGACATATTAAGTTCGTTTTGAATGCACTTTAGCAAATAGTGAAGTGATTGAGTGGAGAGCCATGACAATTCTAAGTGTCAGTTTGTGTGTCTTAAAAACTACAACATTTTTGTTCTAGTATTATTTCCAGAACATAGTCACACTATTTTTGTCTACTTCTTCTGCCTTATTACTTACCTTCTCAAATAGAAAAAATGTTTATTCCTACTAGCCTAGTATGTTATTCATCTCTTTATTTTTTTCTGCCTTCTGCCTTGTGATGTTGCTGGATTCTTAATAGCAGTCGTAAAGAAAAAGAATACATTCTAACTTCTAAATGCGCAAATCTAGTTGATGGTCTTTCCTGAATCTATATAATTTTTCCTAATTATATTGACCATAGGTGAAAAACAATTTAGTTGTCTGATGAGCTATTTGATTATCATGTATAGCACGATTATACAGTAACTACATCTGATAAAACACGAGAAAGATGCCAATCCAGTCCATCTGAGTGTTTTTTGAC
>JAJOOO010010828.1:0-10483 GCA_029582685.1 Solanum piurae
TGATTTTTAATTTGGTCTTTTTAAAAATCGAACTTATGCCTCAAGAAATAAGTTCTTTAAGGTTGCAATACATAATTTATAGTATATTATGATGTGAAAATATAAATAAATATAATGTGAAAATATAAATTTATGTCACGTGAAAAAATATTTACCTCGAGGGGTAAACTAAAGGCCAATATTATTACCCAAAAATGATACAGAATTTATGTGAAGTCAAGAGGATGTGTCTTTAACTAAATTTTTTAGGATAGTTTACTAGGAATTTGAATATTAATTAATAGCTAAAAGTAAGTAACTAGTGTGAGATAAAGTGGAGTAAAGAGTATAGATCCAAATGTGTCAGTGAGACTGAGTTAGCAAGAGTGCTTTTGTATGAACGAGTTTACCCCAATACAAGAACAAAATAGGGGCTAATTGCAAAGCTAAAATGAACGAAAAAAGGGTCATAATCCAATCTGTCAAATTTTTATTAAGTTTAATTTATTTTTTTGTTATATACTACTTTAGTATCTAATAAAATTAGAATTTTCTTTAATATATTGATTATATGTAACATCACATTAAAAAGAAGAAGATAATTTAACAAGATTTGTCCTAAATTTATTTGAGTGTAATTAAAGTAGATTAAGATTAATAAATAAATAAGTCAATTACCCATTCAAATTTAAAGAAGTTAGGTGAACCATATTTTAATAGATTAATTTTAGCATCCCAAATATTACTGTATAATCACATGTAAATACATATATATATATATATATATATAAGGAAGAAAAATGATTGATCATCACTAAGTAGAAAAGAGTCAAACATTCACGTGTATATGGATTGGATTTCTTATTTGATTATATTTTTTAAAAATTGTATAAGCAATTATTGTTTTTTTTTTTTTGTTTCTCATCGATTCCAGGTATTCATATTGAAGTCCAGTTAAATTCAAATTCACACCGAAAAGTTCCATATTGGGAAATAAATCACTTCATAACAAAGACGATTCCATACCAAAGGGGCTCGAATCCAAAACCCATCGTTTAAGGATGGATTGTGGTACAATTATTGTAAATATATGATTGATGTTAGGAATGATACGGGGTGAGGTGCATATAGACAGATGTTGTATTTCTAATTCGACTTATCAACTGTAAGACAAAACGTAGGCCAACTAGCACCCAAAAACATAAACGTCACTATCATATATATATATATATATATATTATTATTATTATTATTATTTACACTAATTAAATTAAAATAGATTTAAAAAATTATTATTATGTTAAATTTTTTTTCCAAAAATGACCTTGTTGTGATGAACAAGACTGGGTGTCTGGTATTCGGTTCGGGATTCTAAGGGGTAGAAATTCCTTTCAACAAATTTATAAGGATGCTTACCATAATTAGATTCAACACATACTTGACATTTTGATTTATTTCACTCAAAGTTAGGCAAAACATTTAAGTTGATCAGTTTTCGCAAGATTTTGTAATTGATATGTCCCAAACGTTCATGCCATAAATAGTTTGACTCAAGCAAGTAAGAAGAAGCAGAATTCTGATTCATATCAACTGCAATTACATTGAGTTTGAAGAGGCCCTCAGTGAGGTAACCTTTTCCTACTCACTACAACTTTATCAGAAACAAAAACACACTTGAATTCGTTCTTGGTCAGAATTGGTATAGATACTAAGTTATTTTGTAGTTCCGGAACATACATGACTCTGTTTAAAGTCACCATCTTGCCAGAGGTCATCTTCAAGTAAATCTAGTCAGTTCCTTCAACCTTTACAGCAACAGAGTTAGCCATGATCAATTTCTCATCCGATGGGGCTGGAGCATATGATGCAAATAGTTCTTTGTTGGCACAAAGATGTCAGGAAGAACCGGAATCTATCCACCATTGTTTTGAATTGCCAATCAAGTTGCATTTTGAAGCATTGCACATAGACTGTCCCATCTCTTATTTGGATTCAACCAAATTTGCTTGATCCTTCTTCTTTCCCTTCTTAGGAGCCCGACGTTAAGTAGCCCTGTGACAAGGTTTGCCACAATTGAAGCAGTTTCCTATGAACTTCTTCTTAGGAGGATTGCTCTTCGGTCTAGATACTATCTTTCTTTTCCTTGACTTTGTGGGATCTTCTTCAACAATATTTGCTCCAGATATTGTTGAGTTTCCACGTGACCTCTTTTTTTACAGCCTTGTTATCTTCTTCGATTCTCAGTCTTACAATGAGATCTTCAACATTCATCTCCTTGTGTTTATGTTTCAAGTAATTTTTTAAGTCCTTCCACAACGGGGGTAACTTCACAATTATGACTGCTACTTGAAATGCATCGTTCACAACCAATCCTACAAAAAAGATTATGTGAGTATTAAGAACATACTTAATAAATTCAATAAAGGTATTATATAAAATTATACCTTCGATAAGGAGATCGTGAATTATAACCTTCAACTCCTGAACTTGGGTGACAACAGTCTTACTATATATCATCTTATAGTCCAGAAACTTTGCCACAATGAACTTCTTCATTCTGGCATCCTTTGTTTTATACTTTTTTTTTCAAAGCATCCCAGAGTTCTTTTGAGGTCTTCATATTACTGTACATATTGTACAATCATCTTGTAGACCACTCAGAATGTAGTTCTTGCATAGAAAATACTAGCGCTTCCAAGCTTCTGTTACTAAGAATCGTTCTTCATCCAAAGTCTCGTCCGACAAGATAGGAACGTTCTTACTAATTAACCTTTGCAGACTCAACGTAACCAAATAGAAAAACATCTTTTGCTGCCATCTCTTGAAATCGACGCCAGAAAACTTTGCAGATTTTTCATCCTGTGCAAGAGCAACATTTGAACGATTAGTAGAGGTCTTCATATTACTGTACACATTATACAAATCATATTGTAGGCCACTCAGAATGTAGTTCTTGCATAGAAAATATGAGTGATTCCAAGATTCTGTTACTAAGAATCGTTCTTTATCTGGAGTCTCATCCAACAAGATAGGAACGTTCTTACTAATGAACCTCTGCAGACTCAATGTAGTCAAATAGAAGAACATTTATTGTTGCCATCTCTTGAAATCAATGACAGAAAACTTTGCAGATTTTTCAGCCGGTGCAAGAGCATCATTTGAACTATTAGTAGATGCAACAGAAACCAGAAAACTTTTCAGGTTTTTCAGCCGGTGCAAGAGAAGCATTTAAACTATTAGTAGATGCAACAGATATTGTTGCAACACTCATTTTTCCAACATTGACTTGAATTAGTCATTTCTCTGTCACAAAGTTTTTCAGCCAGTGCAAGAGCAACATGTGAACTATTAGTAGATGCAACATATGTTGCAGCACTCATTGTTCCAACATTGACTTGAATTAGTCATTTCTCTGTCACAAAGACTCCATAAAACTTTGCAGGTTTTTCAGTCAGTACAAGAGCAATATTTGAACTATTAGTAGATGCAACAGATGTTGTTGCAACACTCATTGTTCCAACATTGACTTGAATTAGTCATTTCTCTATTGAATTAGTCATTTCTATGTCACAAATGGAAAAGCGATGACGACGTGAGGGGAGGCACCCTTTACTTATCCCTTTAACAGTTAAAGAAAGTGTTTCCTAATATAAGGATAATTTTTTCCTTTTTTCCACCAATATGGGAGAAATGACTTTTCATTTTCCCTCCACTTGGTTTCCCAAATTTCCTAATTTTTCATTCTTATTTCTCATTCACACCTTGCTTAAACCCAACAGAACCTACCCACAACCGCTGTAAATTGAGAAGTCACCAAGATCAGGTATTTGAATGGTAGCATAGCTTAAATTCAAAGAGGTGAGTTTGGAGTGGATTGGATAAATAGTTGGAAAGTAGGCTGGCACAACATCCCAAAACCCACTCAAGCCTTTGAGTTGATTGCAGCCTGAAAAAGCTTGAGATATATTTACGAAAAACTTCAGAAATATCAGCCTGCATGTCAGCAGAGTAGGATCTGGTACCAAATTCAACCAACTTCGAAGCATGATGAAGTAGCTTCGAAAGTTTCTCGATATAAATAACACGATTGAGACGAAGAGTCCTCAAATGAGGAGAGTGAGAAAATAGATGCTCCAAAGTTGAGAAGCTGACCTCAAAAGCCAAACAAGAAGTTGAGAGTGAGAGAAGGTGGTAGTTAGTTTTCTCTGAATGAAGTTAGTTACAACTAACTTCATTTAGTTAGTAGGTTAGTAATGGTTTAAGTCGCTCTATATAAGAGAGAATCTCATGTGATTGAAATTATACTAATAAGAAATCATACATTGTTACTTTATAACTCTATTCTTTCTTCTTCTCTCTTCTCCCTTCTTCTAGTTCTGGAATATATCTTCCTAGAATGATTTCATGGTATCAGAGCCCTAAGCTAGATCATCTAGCTAGTTCTTTACGATTCTACAGTCAAAGGTTTTCAACTGATGTGTAAAGTTTAAATCAAGATCAAAGATATTGAGAAGTTCTGCAACAATGTTGAGTGAAAGTTGAGTCACAGAATCAGCTGGTCAAAGTGGGACTCAATCCAATGTACTCGATTACATTCACCCTATGTTCCTCAATCCATCAGATGTTAGTGGTATCCAGATTATATCCTTTCAGCTTACTTGTATAGAAAATTATTCAATCTGGTATAGATATATGCGGGTAGCCTTGTTAGGAAGGAATAGATTAGGTATGGTAGATGGAACTGGTGCTAAAGATAAGTTTCCAAATGAATTGGGGAACCATTGGGAGAAGGTAAATGCAGTAGTGTTGTCTAGGATAATGAACTTTGTTGCTAAAGAATTACTTGGGGGTATAATGTATGCCTCTATAGCTAAAAGAGTGTGGGGTGATTTACATCAAAGATTTCATAAGATTGACGGTGTGAGAACTTTTAATCTGCAAAAGGATATTGCTTCTTTGTCTCAAGAAAATATGTTTGTCTATGCATATTTTTCAAAACTTAAAGATTTGTGGGATGAGTTTGAGGCACTAGTTTCAGCTCCATGATGTGAATGTGAGAAGGCTTAAAGAATTTGTGATGCATCTTCAGAAACTAAAGTTGTTTCAGTTCCTGATGGGTTTAAATGAGACGAATGTTCAGGCAAGAAGCCATATTTTGGTCGTGAGTCCTTTGCCCTCAGTAAATCAATCTTATGCTATGATTGTGAATGATGAAAACCATAAGGTTGTGGCCACAAATGCTGGAGTATTGGGAGTTCGACCAACTGCACATTTGAGAGAGTATGAAGTGGCTTTATACTCAAGAAGTGGGGCAGGAGGAAGTCAAGGTCAATGGCTTAAGAAAAACTATAACATTCAGTGTGCTTTTTGCAAATTAAAAGGTCACATTAGAGAGAATTGTTGGAAATTAAATGGATGCCTCCTGATTTTAAGGCAAAGAGAAAACACATACATATTTTAGAGGTCACAAGAGCACCAAGGTTTCAATGAAAAATTCCAATAAGGTTTTGGGGGTATTGTGTGTTAACAGTTGTATATATCATAAATAGGTTGCCAAGCTCAGTTGTCAATTACCAAAATCCTTATGAAAGGTTGTATGGAAGAAAACCAAACTCTGATCATCTTAGAGTGGGTGTTTTTGTTATGCTAAAGTTGTGAATGAACGTGACAAACTTTTGACTAGAACAAAACCCACTGTGCTTATGGGTTTTTCTGATACTCAAAAGGGTTATGTGTTGTATGATATGGTGAATAATACCTTTTCTATAAATAGGGATGTCTCCGTTAGAGAAGATGTGTTTCCTTTCAAAGAAAAGAACAAGGTTCCTCAAGAACCTCAATATGTGTTTCCCATAAGTGATCAGAGGTATGTGTTAACTGACACAGTTACAAAAGTGGTGATCAAGTTCAAGCTGTTCCTGACTTATATGATGTAGTTCCTGATCTACAAGTTCACAAGACACAGTCTTCAACTCTCAAAATAATCAACATGAGCTGACACAAGAGACTCCATATCCAAGCATATCACATAGAGTGCAGGATCATAGGAAGTCAACTAGAAACAAAAAAACACCAACTTGAATGACTGATTTTGTCTCCTTAAACATTCACAAAGAGGTACCCTATGAACGATCAAAGTATGTGTCCTATGAGAGGTTGTCTAAAGAGTACATGGCTTGTGTAACAACCTCTTCATCAGTTACTGAACCAGCCACCTACTTAGAGGCCAGTAGAGACCCAAGGTGGGTTCAGGCCATGAAAGATAAAGTAGAAGCTTTGAACCACAATCATACTTGGGATGTGGTTACTCTACCTAAAGGCAAAAAATCAATTGGTTGCAGGTGGGTTTACAAAGTAAAGTATAAAGCTTTAGGTGAGGTGGGGAGGTTTAAAGCTAGGATAGTTGTAAAGGGATACAATCAAAGAGAAGGAATAGATTTTAAAGAGACTTTCTCTCCAGTGGTGAAAATGAAAACAATAAGCACTGTGCTGGCAACAATAGCAAGGAAAAAATGGTATGTCCACCAAATGGATGTCTATAATGCTTTTCTAAATGGAGATCTGGCTGATGAAATATCTATGGACTTACCTTAGGGATTTGCAAGCCAGGGGAGAATAAGGTATGTAGACTAGTCAAATCCCTATATGGTTTAAAACAGGCTCCTAGACAATGGAATACAAAGTTGTCAGAAGCTCTGATAAGTTTCAGGTTTGTTCAAAGTCAATCTGATCCCTCTTTATATGTTAAGAGGACACCTGAAAGAGTCACATTTGTATTAGTATATGTAGATGATAAGTTGATTATTGGTGATAACTTGAAACTTATAGAGGAAACAAAAACTACTTTGCAACAAACTTTCAAGATGAAAAACTTAGGAGAGTTGAGATTTTTCATTGGTATAGAGTTTGCCAGATCTAACAAAGGAATACTAATGCATCAAAGAAAATATGCATTAGAACTACTATCTAAGTTGGGATTAGGAGCATCTAAGCCTGTTGAAACTCCTATAGAGAAAATTTGATGATTATGTCAAGAACATAAAACCAAGTGATGATCCTCCTACTGATCAAAGGACATATCTAAGGTTAATTGAGAAACTACTCTATCTGACCATGACAAGACCTGATATATCATTTAGTGTACATACTTTGAGTCAATTCCTTCAAGATCCTAAGAAGTCACACATGGAAGCTGTAATTAGAGTGGTAAGATATGTCAAAAATCAACCAGGTTTAGGAATTCTTTTATCTAGTAGCTCAGAAGAAAAGATCAGTGCCTATTGTGATGCTGACTGGGCATCTTGGCCACAAATTAGAAGGTTTGTAACTGGTTATTTTGTGAAGCTGGGATATTCAGCTGTCTCTTGGAAGTAAAAAAAAACAAACTACAGTTTCTAGAAGCTCTACAGAAGTAGAATTCAGGAGCCTTGCAGCTGCTGTAGCAGAACTAGTGTGGATACTAGGCTTAATGAAGGAAATTGGAAGTGAAGTAACACTTCCAAGTAGTGTCTTCAGTGATAGCAAATTTGCAATGCAAATAGTAGCAAATCTTGTATATCATGAAAGGACAAAGCACATTGATGTTGATTGTTATTTCATCAGAGAAAAATTACTTCAAGGAGTGATGACCACAAACTACATTCCAACACAAGAGCATCCAACAGACATGTTAACTAAGGGACTTAGTAGGGTACAACATAACTATCTTAGATTAGTAACGGTTTAAGTCTCTCTATATAAGAGAGACTCTCATGTGATTGTAATTGAAATTATACTAATAAGAAATCATACACCGTTACTCTCTAACTCTTTTTTTTCTTCTTCTCTCTTTTCCCTTCTTCTAGTTTTGGAATCTATCTTCTTAGAACGATTTCACAAGCAATGTTAAGTGACAAGCGATGTGCAGCTATCAGGAAAATGACTAAGTCAATGGAACTCAGGTCTTCTACTTCACTTTATCCCAGGTTCAGTTCTCTCAGGTTCCTGCAGCAAATCGTGAGTTACATACTACATAGCCACTATAGTTACTATTCCCAGTTCAAAACAAGAAAGAGCAGCAAAAGCAGGTCCAAACTAAGTCTTAAATCCATAAGAAAGTGATAAAAATGCAATGTTTTTTTTATAACAGTGTTACAAGATGTTCAATAATTCAAATTCATTGAACTAATTATAATATTTAACTAAATTTTCAACCAATAGTTTACACTTTTCTTGCACCATCACAACTTTGTGATTTAGAGCTAATATACCCTTGTTACAAAAGGGGCTCACATATGCTCCTACTATTACATAGTTATATGAGCAACTTTTGTAACGATAAGGGTATATGTGAGCCACTTTTATAGCGAGAGGTATATCAACTCTACTCCTTGACAATCACCATCATCAACATGTCATAATATATGGCTAATCATTGTTTTCAGTCATCACCACCACCGTTAGATTTCATTATCATCCACCGTAAATATTAATCGCCACCATCAATTAATTTTTGAGCTACATGTGTTCGAATGTAGTATTTGTATAATAGAGCTACTTCATATGACAGGGTGCATGTTTTGGGTTTTGGAGGAGATGGTGGAAGAAAGAACAAGTGGAAAAGAATAATATCAATTGAAAAACCTTTACGAGACCCTCGGTAATGAGTTGGGGAGCAATATGTATAGCCTCACCATGATCCACGATATATTTTTGGCATTTAGGGGCCATTAACAAGAATTAGACAATTTTCTCAAATTTTTATGTGTTTGCCCATGAATATTTTTGTAATATGATTTTAAAAAACCTTTTTGGGACCCTCTGTAATGAGTTGGGGGAGCAGTACATATAGACTCACCATTATCCACGACATATTTTTGTCATTTAGGGGTCATATAATAGGAATTAAGCAATTTTCTCAGTTTTTCGTTTGTGTTCGCCCATAAATATTTTGGTGATATGACTTTTAGATGACTTTTCTGAAAAACCTTTACGGTACACTCCATAATGAATTGGAGGAGGAGCACGTAAAGCATCACCATGATCTACAACATACTTTTGGCATTTAGGGGTCATTTAACAGGAATTAGGCGATTTTCTCAGTTTTTTGTGTGTCTTAACCCATGAATATTTTGGTGATATAGATTTTGGGCGATTTTCTTGAAAAAAATTACGGGACTCTTAGTAATAAGTTGGGGGAGCAATATGATAGGCTCACCTTGATCCACGACATATTTTTGGAATTTAGGGCCCATTGCGATTTTCTCAATTTTCCGTGTGTTAGCCCATAAATATTTTGGTAATATAACTTTCAGGTAATTTTTTGTAAAACATTTACGGGACCCTCCGTAATGAGTTAGAGGAGCAGCATGTATAGTCTCATCTGTTCTTCGTAAAATGTGTCAAGTATTTGTGTGGATATTAATGTTTTAACTAAGAAATTATTAGAATGTTAATATTATTTGGCCAGAGAAATAAGAAGATAATGTCAAATAAAATAAAACGGAGGAAGTTTTTTTTTATGACCGTGGTGTCTAGGTCAACTTTCACTCACCTCGACTACTTCCACAGGATATATGTGACCTCCTACCAGCAACATATAAGTAACTCTATCTACCAGTGATATATAAATAGGAAGTGTTATACCCCATTTTAACTGGGTCAAAATAGTGTACAACATTTTGTAATTCCTAAATTAATTATCTAACTTAAGAAGTCGTCACCTAATTATTATGGTGAATTAGGGCACCTAAAATTGATTAAAGTCTTTGTCTAAGGTTAACTCCATTTTAAGGTCTACTAAACATAAGATTCTAGGTAAGAGTTCAACTAATCTAAAGGGAATGGGTTAGGCATCCTTTAAGATCCATTTAAAATTGGTTATTATGTCAAATTTAATTAATTAATCAGGCTAAGTAAAAGAGGTAAGAATCTGTCACGACCCGAGCCTACAACCTGGACGTGGCCGGCACTCGAAGATCATTGCTGGTCCCCAAGCGAACCCTCATCCTGGCTGACTACAAGCGCAAAACTGATTCAAGCATACAAAGCTTAAAAACTGAAATAAAAGTTCACAAAACTTAAATTCAAACTTTAACTCAAATAAAAACTCTGAATAATAAAATATATTCAACTAGCCCCAAAATTGGCAACTTAAGTCTTTGAAATATTTAATAAAATAAATAAATAATACAGACTTCTCAACTATACTGACTATCTATGAAGCCTCTAATTGATAAAGATGGAAGTCGGGACAAGACCCACGACATCCTAACAATTGATATAACTGAAAGGTAAATGAAATCCTCCGAAAGCAAGGAGGCTCACCATAGCTAACTCGAACTCTCGAATGTATCAACGAAGCTCCTATTGATGCTGGATACCTGTGTCTGCATCATGAGAAGATGCAGGCCAAAAGGCTCAGTACGTGGAATGTACAAGCATGTAAGGGGAATTCTAAAACATAAACATAAGCTTGAAACTTGATAAAAAGGAAACATACTTACCTCTTCTCAAACTTACTCAA
>JAJOOO010010833.1:0-11040 GCA_029582685.1 Solanum piurae
TTCATGTACTTTTTTTGTTACATGTTAGTTTCATTCACAAACTAAATATGAATTTATATAGACAAAATAAAGGAAATGAAAAAATAAAGATTTGCAATCGAAATATTTCTTACATTCATATACTTTTTTTTTGTTACAAACCAAACCAATATATGATGAAGAAGAGAAAGGATAATTTTGAATGTGAATCTTCAAGAAACTAATATGAATTTATAGCAAAAATAGAAGAATATCATAAGACATCCTAAACTTACAAATTTAAGTTTGGAGGTTATGGACATAAAAATTATGAGAATTATGGATATTATTAAAAGTAAAAATTAAAGAGGAGCAAGTCATAGGTAATACTCCTTGTGAATAAATTAAAAAATAAAGAGAAAAATACTTAAAATATATATAAAAAAATTATTAGCATTTCATGATTAAAAGTGAGACAAACAAATAGAAAAAAAGAATGTGGAGGTTTTTTTTTTTTGTAAATGTTCTTACATTAATAAAATATTTATGTGTAATAAATTAAGTAATTTATTTTTACAATACAATAATTAATTTGAATAAAAAAAAGTCAAAGAAGAAAAGAAAAAAGAAAAATTATGTTTCTCCTTTACTATAAGTGAGACAAACCAATAATAATAATAAAAAGAATGTGAAGAGTTTTGTTGTAAATGTTCCTCCATTAATAAAATATTTATTTGTAATAAATTTAGTAATTTATTTTTACAATATAATAAAAAAAAAAAAAAAAAAGCCAAAAAAATGAGAAAAATATAAATACAAATGGAAGTCATAGAGAGGTGTCACATAACCTTGTCTATGTTTCTCCTTTATTATATATACATATTTTACTTAAGTAAATGCAAAGTTTCTAATTGTAAAAATATTTATATATGTAAGGCAAATTCACCTTATAGTTAAATGGTTTTACGCAACACCATTTCGTCGAAAAATCTTACGAAATATTGTTATCTACTGTATTCAGGTTAGTAAAAAATATAGAAACAGAAAATATATGAAATAGACATAATGGTTTTTTAATCCAAATCCACAAAAACCACTGTGTTTCCTTAAGAAATTTAATCCCCTCACTGTACTCGAGGTTACAGATTAATTCCTCCCAAGATAAAACGGATTAACCTGTTAGAGTAGTAGCGGTACCTCAAACTTCAATAACTTTAGCGAACGCAAGAACAGCAACAAGAGCACACACAGACTCAGTCGATCGACAATTTTGTTTATGTAATAAAATGTATGCAGAGAGGAAAAAATTTCAGTGTTTGAAAAACGAAAAAGACCTCTTATTTATAACCATTTGCAGCAAGGAACGCGTCTGTTCAGACGAACCTGTTCAGACCCATTTTTTTCAGAACATTGTGTCTTTTGGGAAAGTAACGACTTTTCGGAAGGAACAGATTCCTTCAGAACGTTTTTACCGTTACACGTGAATTTTAAATAAATTCCGTTGCGCCAAATTAATTATGTTATTTAACTAACATTCTGAATTAATTTATAAGAGAAGGAAATGAATCAAGATTGATTAAATAAATTTTGTCCAAAAATATTATCAATCAAATCATTTGCCAAATCCAAAGCCTAAGCCGAGGCCGAGCGACGACGACGACGCGAGGGGCACCTTCTTCTTAACCCTTTAAGAACTAAATAAAGTGTTTCCTAATATAAGGACAACAAATTCCTTTCTTCTACCAATATGGTAAAAATGACTTTTCATTTGCACTTTGCAACGACTTTTCATTTTCCCTCCAAAATTGGTTTCCCCACTTTCCATTTTTCTCTTCTTATTTCTCATTCACACCTTGCTAAATCCAACAAATATAAGCAACTATTTCAATTAATTATTGGATGTATTAGTTACTGTCAAATTTTTATGTTGACTCGTCTTAGTTTCAATTATTGCATGAATTAGGTCATACTGAAAAAGCATCCAGTGGCAAATTACATATATCTATGAAATTTGATAATCTTCTCACAGTAATAAGGTGAGCGGATCTTATTGCGGTTGGGAAAAAAAAAGTCCAACTTATAAACTATTTTTTAATTAGGTTATAATGTAAGGATATATATTGAAAATATATTTTTTTCAACTTTTTTTTTAATGTTTGATTGATTAAAATATTTTGGAATTTTTTTGTTTGAGAAAAAACAAGTTTCTTGAAGAAAAAGGAAAATGACAAGACGGGTTGCTAAGATCATGGTAAGCAACTTTCACCTCTGTTCCTATCGTTGTTGGGTTCAAGTCACTAAGTGAGCAAAAAAAGTGGGAGCTTTTATAAAAGTAAATCACAAGACTTGTGATTAATTATTTTTGGAGGATCTTAGTAGTTCGATTAGTTTGCTAAAATTAGAATTTTCACTTTATTGGTGAAAGTTCAATTTTCACCTGGTAACTCCCTCTATCCCCAATATAATTTTTAAAAAATTAAGAAAAATACGTAAAAAAAAGAAAGAAAAAAAAGACTTCATTAATGAAAATAGAAAAAACAAGTTCCATAAATGGCATTCCACGTTCATTATCTCTTGATCCTCCCCACCCACCCAAAGCCCTCAACCCCAATCCCTGTCGCGCCTCTCCCAAACCTTATGTTATAGGGGATCGAATATGAAATAAAAATGCAGGTATTATTTTTCTTGGCGAATAAGCAAATTTTATTTATTACCAAGTGATCGACAGTTACAAAATATAGGGAGGAGCTAAGCAACACACCACACATATAGATGTAAAATAGTAGCAAATGCATTACGTTTCGTATCAAAATGTGAATTTTCTTGCATAAGATCAGTTTCTCATTTTAATTTTAACTATTAAATGCTAGTTAATTTTGTTAACATATACTAATCTTTAATGTAATTAAATTTTGATTTCCATTCTTGGTTTCCTATTAAATTAAAGTTGATTTACAATTTACTTCCACTTCACCTTTTTTTCTAAGATATTTGCGATTCATTAAGGAGGGTTATTTTATTTTTTTTTAAAACATTTTCAGTGAAAATATGAGTCCAAGATTTATGATGGTTGTTGCTATTGTGGGTGTTGTCATTTGCGGAATTAATTGCGAAGAGAGTTATGGTAGAAAACTGTTAGAGGACTGTGCTCAAGATGATGATCAGAATTCCACTCAAACTGATCAACCAGTTCTAGTTCCTTTTGGCTTCGATTTGACTCAAGTACGTGATCAAGGAAATTCGTATATAACAGGTGAGCCAATTGATCCCGATGATCTCGCACGATTTAACAATTTTGATCATTCTGCTCAAATTGATCAATCAAATGAAAATCCATGTGACTTAAATAAATCAGATATGCCTACATTGGATGGGCCAAATGGTGTTGGAGAGCCACTTTTAACTAGTGATCAGAATTCCACTCAAATTGATCAATCAAATCAAATTCCATTTGGCTCCGATTTGACTGAAGTACCTGATCAATCAAACTCGAATACATTTGATGGATCAATTGGTGTCGATGAGTACTTTTAACCGCTGATCAAGATTCCATTCAAACTGATTAATCAAATCAATATTCATTTGTCTTTGATTTGACTCTTATACATGATCAATCAAATAACTAATTTTCGTCTATGTAAGCAATTTAGTCACGTTACATTACATGTTTATTATACATGTATAAATAATACTTAATATCCTTACCTGAGAAAATCACCAAGGAAACTTTATTTGAAAAGTAGATGATGTTAAGCAACAATTTCTCAAACTCATTTACGTATAGTTAAATTTTCAAAATATCGATGTATATCATTTATCGAGAATAATTTAGTAAAATAAACACTTAAATCGATTATTTAGAACAATCAGTAGCCTTAAAGGATACTCTCTTATTCTTTAAATCATAACCAACCAAGAAATTCATCTGTGCAATATTCCCAAAAATTTGACCACCATATGATGCAGCAAAAGCAAAGCACATTGAACTATCACTTGTCTCCACAAATGTATTCCATGGACCCAATCTCAGATCTGCACCTATAAAATGCATCGTAATTATCGGAATTTTGTCGATGGAAATAGATTTGTAGCACAAATTTAAAGAACCAGTTGGATCCGCTACAGTGGGCAGCTTGATTGCACCCTTCACCATTGATTCTAGTTTCACGTAGATTTCAGGCGAAAACAGAGTTAAAACTGTGCCTGAATCGATAATGATGTTACCTTCTCCGTAAGAGAATGACACATTTCGGAAATCCAATCTTTCTTTACCCACACTAACACCTTCCAGTGTGAGAAAATAGTAAGTTGCTGGGAATTTTCGAGCTAATGGTGTTGTAACAACTTTATCTCCTGGAACAAATCCGTCTGTACCGAAATGGATTTTGCTTTTAGGAATATAGGTTTTCTGTTGATAAAATGGAGCTAAACAGTAGGAGAATTTTCCCCCAATTGACGAACCCATTTGGGAAATTAAAGAAAATTTCCCTCCTCCAAGCCCTACAATCCCTGATTCTTTGTCACCACTGAATGTACCTGCATTATTGTGTCCGCATCCAATAACTGTTTTCTTCAATTTCACTCGTTTGTTTTTCGATGATCCAAATCGTATGGTCTCTGTTGCTAAATCGCCAATGCTGTACGAATTATCTCCGTACCTGACGTGATACCTGCAGGTCTTCTTCTTCATCCTGTTGCAGGACGTTGGAAAATTGGCTGCGTGACACATTTTGGAACTGCAGTGTAAGGGTTTATAAGTTGATGATTTTTTTGGGTTGAAGATACGAGATTGTTGTTTGAAGCAATTTTTACAGGGTAAACATTGAGTCCATGTGAGGTCGCTGCCAGTATCAGCGACCCCTAAGGTATGCACAGGAGGCGTACCTATGGAGTATCTCATGAGATACTCTCCGTTGTTGGAAGCAACAACGACAGAGGATGAGGGCGAACAAAGACTAATGGAACGATTGAATGAGCGATGAAATGAATTGTTCATTCGCTCCGTAAAACTTAAGGAAGGATCATAAAAGGGTGAGTTTGGTGAATCTCTATGAATGAGATCAATGCTAAAAACATTGTTCATAGCTTTTATTGAAGAAAGTAGAATAACAAAGATGGTGAAAAATGAATAATTTGTCACACAATTTGCCATTGTTTTAAACATTTTTAGTTTGACGGTATGTGATGTGATTTATATTTGTAACATTTAATCAAACTGAAGTTAATATGATTTTACTATAATTAAATTGAGGAAATTATGTTAATCCAGAAATAATGATGATTCAATCTGTAATTCTACTTTCATTACATAAGTTAATGTAGGAGTATTTTTCTTGTCTAATATGAAAAGCTTTATTTGACCCGCATTGAATATAATTTGAAACTGTTCAATTCTTTTGGGACGGTGAATTGTTGTTAATTACATGGTGTAATTACAAATAAATTACTTTTTAATTTCTTTCTTTTATTTCTATTTTTATTTTTTTATTTTAAATTTTAATTTTATTTTTATTATTCTAATATTTTATTATTATTTATATTTCATTTCCTTCTTATTCTCAACATTTATTTCATGTGATTCCATGCAATTTTTTGTATTATCTAAAAGAAAATTATTAGTATAATTTTGTTAGTATTAAAATTAAAGTAGAATTCGTTGTTGAATAGAGTTATGGACTTACATTTTCCTTTTAAAAACATAAGAGTATTATGTTAAATTTTTTGTTTAGAATTTAGAACTTGTGTTATATTTTCAATTTCATTTATTTTAGGAGTATTGACTCGATATTTTACATTGGAAGCTATTTTTTTTAAGTTAGACTTGATAAAAAAAAATTGTCAAATGTTTTATATTTTATGACAATTATATTTATAATATTAATCTTTTTGTCAAACACGCATTTCATGATGTTTATAGAAATGATGTATTTTTAGTTTTTATGATTAATATAATTAAAATATACTAAATAAAAAAATATAAATTAATTATTTTTTTATAATATTAGTCAAGAACATATGTTTATTAATTGATATATTTTCAAAAGACAATATATATCTTAAATATTCAATTTAATATCATTTATAAAGGCCATTATTTGTCTAATATAAGTTTTTAATTTTAAATAATTAATTTATATTTTAAAACTTCAATGTAACCTTATAATTATTTTTAAAAAAATATAACCTTATGATTATACTTGTGCAACCAAACAATACACTTGTAATTATGCTGTAATTACATTGTGGCAAACAAACAGGTCAACATAATTACTAGGTTGTGTAATTACTAGACTGATAATTACTACCGTAGTAATTACACCAATTCCAATTACCTGATGGCTTTCCAAACATACCCTTGGTTTCGCCAGGAAAAAAGGTACCAATGTTCACTACCTTTTAACAACCTTGTGAAGAAAATAGAATACAACACCCTTGGCTAATTGATCAGTTTAGGTATAAAAATCATAGACCTTTGGTACTTATGCACAAACTAATTGAAAACTCTTTGATTAGTTTAGATACAAAAATCACTGGCCTTTGTTACTTGTGCACAACAATCTAATTGAAAACTCCTCATTTGACACATGACCAGTGAACAGCTAACAACCAATGTGGTGTGATTTTACAAGAACAACAAATAGTGTAAACTCAATTAGCTCCAACTCTAGGTCACATATAAATTATAAAGATGTATCTTCACCTCGCTCACGGGCAATAGAAGCTGAAAGAATTGCAAGATCGCGATTCAAGAGTGTAAGTGCAGTTTCACATTCGGAGATTATTCTTGTCACGGAAGATGGCTCGCCAGTCACTGTTTCAGAGGAACCAACAGCTACAGCTGCATGTGAATCCCGAAGATTCTTCAAGTTTCCTAGGAACTGTCAAAGATGTCAAGACAAGGGAATTACTCATGTATATCCTCTTGAAGATGGCATTAGCGTATTAGAAGGCAATAAACAAGACAGAAAACAACCACCACACTCAACAATGTCAAACAAAGCTAAAACAATCTCTTCCTAGTAAAAGGGATGGTCAACTAAACGACAGCCGATGCATTCGATGATCCTACCTGCATTGGAGGTTTTATCGGCAAAGCATACAACACTAGTGAAACCTCTTTCATCCCCATAGAACTGGCTCAGATCTTCCAAAATTTAATAAAATGGGCTTTCTGTTGATAAAACACAACTCTATCCTGAACAAACATATAATTCATATTAAAGTACCTTCCAGAGCATCTTATATGCTTCCAATAGTCTATTGGCAGCTGGCCCAAACCCATGCAGTTGTGGTACTTCCATCATGTGGGTCCATGGACGTATTTCCTACAGTTATAACCTCAAATATGTTATGCAGAGAATATACAAACACAAAATGTTAGAAGGGACATATAAAGGCACTGAGCCAAAGGGTAAGGAAAGGAGGACTTGATGGGGGTTCCATCACAAAATACCAGCCTCTATAGTATGCAATCAATGAAGATAACCGCGGGAGTCATAATAGATGAATAATGAAGAAAACAAAACCTTAGTATAGATTGTGTTGAAGGTCCTTGCAGTGTCTAAAAAGGATTCCAAATGTCCCCGTAGTTTTGCTTCAACATCTACATATTCCTCATCTGGGTTGTATGGATGCTGTAAGAGAAGAATTAACCATGACTTCCCGTTGAACACAAAATATAACCAATTGAAGCTTATAGATACTAACTGAAACTAAATACAAGAGAAACAAAGCAGTGAGTGCTGAGAGGATTAACCTTTGATGCTAAATCATCAACCATTTCCTGAAGACTCAGAAGCCTATTTGATTGATCTGAAAGTTGCTTCTCCAAATCAGATATGTCTGGCCTGAACTTCGATTACAATAGGATCAATAGAAAGTAACTATCGGGAGAGTAAATAAAGCAGACAATATATGGTTCTTCAAGCAAGCAGGCACATATAACCTTGTTTTCAAAAAGGATGATATCTCACCAAATAACTGCTGGCTAACAAGTCAGAACCGGAACAGGACCATCGCAGTAATATTGAAGGACCTCTCTATAACAGCATTCCACTATAACAACCTAATTTTCTTTGGAACTGACTTTCAAATTATATTACATTATATATTCTTTGTAACAACATCTCGTTATAGCAGCCAATAAAAATATTCAGACAACAATGCCATTATAAAGAGGTTTGACGGTATATGAGGATAAGCAGTCTCGAACAAAAGCAAAGATTATAAGTGAATCATTGTTTTCAGTATTCTTTTCCTTTCAAATTCTCTACATACTTTGCGTCATTCTTCCTTCACCCAAGAAGTGGCCAGGTTGATTGAATTCAACCCCCTCCCCCCAAAAGCCCAAACCATCTCTCTACTCTTCATCCTTTTCTGCTTTCCCTTTGAGGAATCTTTGACAGCATAAATGCCACAATTTTTCAGCTTAGTGGAAATGAAGGGTAAAAAAAAAAAGAAAAGAGAAAGAGATTCTCCTTAAGACTATGTCAGAAGAATTTGCCTGTCTTCTTTTCCCGATAATGAGGCAGAAAAAAGGTGCCAGACCTAAAAAATTATGGAAAAAGCTCTTTTGGTTGGTCATGGCCTTTTGCTGAACACTAAATTGCAGGTGCAGAAGCAGCAACAATCTCAAAAGGTTCTCACTTTAGGTGCTACTATTGAATACAATTTTTATTTTATTTTTTTATGACAAGGGAAATCCGCAGTCGCTACCCTTTGGGTGTGCACAGGGTAAAAACCCCGCTCCTATGCAATAGCTCGCAAACCACATAGGAGAGGTAACCTGCACTAGGCAAGCCTGGTGCGACGAGCTCGACCCAGAAAACAAACCCCTTGCTTTCGCTGGCAAGGTGTTTCGAACTTGAGACTTCCAACATGGAAGTCCCAAGCTCAAATCACTGGGCCACCTCGAAGGATTTGAATACAAATTTTCATATAGGTAATATTTTCCTCTTTTTCAAAGCACATTATGACTTTAGCAGTTCCCGTTGAAAGAAAATAACATATTCAATAAGTAAATAAATTAATCGTACAATTTGATGGAGAAAAAGAAATCTTCCTTACAAAGGATAGATAGACTGGATTTGAACATCCGCGGGAAACAGTCTGCATTCTTCTGAAAAAATTTGAGACTGCTTTTCAGCTATGGCATCAATCAATTGAATATCCTTTGCCACCTGTTCATCCACACTACAAGGAGAAGAGACGATTAAGGTATTTCAAATATAAATTAATAATCAAACTGAGATGAAATGTGTGTTTCAATGTATGTATAGAATAAAATCTCCACAAACGTTGAGGTGCAATCAAACGCCTAACCTCCATTCAGGGTTATCAGCATACATGCTTGCCTCCACAAGATCCACAATAAGGCGTAGCATTTCCATACGATCTTCATAACTACCCCGTCCCTGCAACAGAATCAGCATAACATTTTTTTTTTAAATCATCAAAAACCTCAAAAGTATTGGAAGCAATAGAATATTTCAAGCCTAACAGTACAAAGATACTACAGAATACAATCATTGTCCGGAGGATCATAAGCAGTATCCTTGTGTTCTAACCTCAGAATATCCCATCAACCAAACTCCATACAAACCTAAAAGCCCACTTACAAAGTTGACTTTCCACCTCCAATTGCATGTCCCTTGCTTCCTTATACTGAATAAATAACATCATGACAAATATGCTTTTCCTGGAGCAGATAATGCTCAAATCCTCTTCACATGCATTTCTAACATCATGCATGCATTTTGTTAACACTGGGGTGTCCCACCAATAACCAGTGATACTATAAAGACCCTCACCAATTAACTAACTGAAGCAAAGTTGAAAAGTGAGTATGGTATAAGACCTAAAATAAAAGGAAATTTTAAATGATAATTCGCATACCAAGTTCTTCCATCATGCGCTATCTAAATGTATATTGGAATATCTCAAGCATGAAACCAAATCAATGTATTTAGTTCCATTCCTGTTATTTATATTGCTAGGATCAGGAACAAAGCAATCCGGTATAAGGTGGGAGTGGCCTCCATGATGGACAAGATGAAGGAGGAGAGAACGAAGTCATTTAGGCATGTGAAGAGAAGATGCACAGATGCCCCCTTTAGGAGGTGCAAGAGGTTGGCTATTTTGGGTATAAAGAGAGGTAGAGATAGGTCGAACATGTCTTGGAGAGAGGTAATAAGACAAGACAAGGCACATTTGTAGCTTACCAAGGACATGACCATAAATAGGATCATAGGAAGTTATAGAGGTCGATGATTAGGGTAGAAGGTTAGTAGGTAGTTGAGTGTTGTCTAGTTCCCCTACATTGTTATTATTACTCTCCTACGATTTTTTTCTTTGATTTTAGTATAACCTATTTTCTTTTGCTTCAGTGATCGTATTATTTGTTGTTGCTACTGTTCTCTTCTTCGTTGTTTTTAGCATGGCTTCTTCGCTACTGTATTTGCTTTACTTGCTTGATTTTTTATATGTTTTACTTGAGCTGAGGGCCTATCGGAAATAACCTCCTTACCTTCACAAAATAGGGCTAAGGCTGCGTACACATCACCCTCCCCAGACCCCACTTGTGGAATTACACCGAGTATGTTGTTGTTGTTGTTGTTGTATATATCCAGATGACAAATGACTAAAAAGGAATACCACTAAAATTTAATTAGAATAGCAAAGTTTGACAAAATATAAGCAGAACTTGCTGAAGGAGTCAGCAACAACAAGATCAATTTTTTTCATTTTCAGGAAACTAATCTATGTGTGCATTGTTACAGACGTTGTTCATTTTATCATATCACTAGGAGCTTGTCTTTCTTCACATGTTTGTGTCAATTAAGATAAAAATTATGGTGCTTACCTAGTCGTCAACCTCTCTTATTTAATTGCCAATACACACTGCAGCATGACACAATCTTAAACCCACTGAGGCGTGTACACCAGATCATAGGAAGCCTAACAACCTTCTAATTGTGGGAGGATCTTAGACATTATTAGTTCCCACATTGACACAAGTCTAAGTATCAACCAAGAAATCCGTAAGTTCTGTACTTCCTTTATCTCTCTCAAACACTGAAGAAA
>JAJOOO010010835.1:0-15546 GCA_029582685.1 Solanum piurae
TTTTTAATATGGTTCTTGGTTCTCTTGATTATTGGGTTTTGACCCTTCTTGATACCTGCTTGTGCTTGGTGTGACGACGTGATGTATATATTGAGCGAGCCTTGTTGTTGAATCTCTTGGAAAATTATGCTATGAGCGTTCTTAACATTTGGATATTTAAATATAATACTTGATATTCTTTATATATTGTTTACTTGATTTATTTATTATGTTCAATTATGCTGCCCTTGACTTGAGAATGATAACTTGATGAATTTGAGGGTTCCAAACCTATAGTTTTTACACCACTAAGCTAAATGCTTAGCGATAGTTGTTTCTATCGTAGGGGCTATTGGAGATGATTCTTGAAGCTGGCCATTGAAGATTGATGTTTTGACATCCTTAAGGAAGATCACATTTGCATATAGGCATCCATATTTTGTATAAACCTTGGGACTTGTACATATTCTATGTGTTATATATTTACATGGGATTTTGAGGGCTGATTTGATCATGTCACCATGAGTTGTAAAATAAATATGGCTATATGTTTTGTTCTTTTGGGGTGTGTAAACCTAAGTCTTGTAATATCCTAAATCTACTATTACTTTCGAATGTTTGTGTGAAGCATGAGCAGGCTGATTTCGGTACTCGAAAGCTTGTAATATTCTTGTTATTTCATCCTTGAGGGTGAGGAAAATATATATACATGAAAAGCTCATCGGTTAAATTAAATGTGAAATAAATGTGAAAATGGGCAAGATGTATATCATTAACTAAATTATTCGTTATGAACCTAATCCCTATACTAAATTAAAATCAATATTCCCTTCATTAATCTCTTTTAAATGTTGCAAGTATTAAATTAGGTTTCTCGTTAAGTGGTAGTATTCCTCCGAAAGGGTCGCTACAAGTGTTGGTATTAGAGCCTCGGTTTGTGGTTCTAGGAATTTTGATTTGAATTACTTGTATACTTGTTCACTTTCGAAAAATGTTCTATTTGTATTATTTGGGCAATTACATGGTTGATAATGTTTTTATCGCATGTAGAGTGCATATGCATCAAGTACATATCCCTAATGCAATGTGATCTTTCCGTTTGAAGGAATTAAGTCATGGCCACTTCTTCTAACCGACGTATGGAAGCTGCTCGTGAAGGTTCGCGTGCCTCTATTTCCCAACCTCATGCACTGGAAGGGGTTGGAGAACGTATCTCGAATCAGTATGTTCCCCACACTAGTGGTTCTGAAGTAGGAAACCATCAGAGTATAAAAGTTGGTCCACATCCTCACATGAGTCATGGTATTCAAACCATGAATCCTCATTTTCAACAAATGGCAGAATTCTTCCACCACATGGCTGAATCGATGCATGATCCCCATGGGATTAACTTTGAGAAAATGAGGAAAATGGGTGGAGTGGAGTTTGAAGGCACTGTTGATCCCACTGATGCTGAACAATGGCTTGATTTCATGGAGAGGGTATTTGAGCAGTTAGAGTGTTCAGATGTTGCAAAATTTAAGTATGCTCTTTCACTATTACAAAAGGATGCTTACGATTGGTGGGTAAGTGTGCCGAATGCCAAGGTAAAACCTCTTGTTCTTACTTGGGATGATTTTTTTAAGGAATTTCGTATGAAGTATGTCCTACCTGCTTATTTTGATGCAAAGAAAAAGGATTTTTTGAATCTAAGGCAACGAGGCATGTCTATTGCTGAATACAAATAGAAGTTTCTAAGGCTCTCTCGCTATGCTGGTAGTATTATTAAAGAGGAAAAAGACAAGTGCAGGATGTTTGAAGACGGTTTAAATGATTCCATTAGGAAGAATGTGGCGATCCTGCAACATGAGAAATTTTGTAAGTTAGTGTGTGCTGCCTTTACTTGGGAACGACTTGATAAAGAAGAAACTAGTAGAAATGAAAACAGATTCTGAAAGCCTAGACTAGATTTTGGGGGTCCATCCAAAAGGGGAAGGTTTGATAATTCTAAGGCTGGTAGTGATAATAGGCCACCTCAACAAAGGCAAAACAGATCAGAATTTTCTACAGCTAGCACTCCAAATTATGGCCAAGGCAAGCCTTGTGTTCCCACTTGTCCACAATGTGGAAAGAATCATTATGTTACTTGCAGGAGAGCTTCTAGTGCATGTTTCAATTGTGGGAGCTTTGATCATAAAGTGAAGGATTATCCTAATCCTAATAATGCTCCATCGTTGAGAACTGAAGGCTCAGTTCATAAGCCTTCTGTCAATCCTCCTCAAACTAATAGAGGTGCAAGACCTAAAAACACCCAGACAGCAGGTACAAGTGGAGCTAATCATGCTAGTGGGCAAAGGGCTACTGCACGCGCTTATGCTATGAGGCAGATAGATGATCAAGATGGACAAGACGTGGTTGTCGGTAAATTTCACTTATTTGGCTTATGTGTGTTTACATTATTTGATCCTGGTTCTACACATTTCTATATTTGTTCATCACTTGTTCTTCCTGAAAATGTGAAATCTGTGAGATTTAATTACGATGTGCTGGTTGAAAGTCCTTTGGGTTATCAAGTTGTGTGTAATCAAGTTTACCAAGATTGTCCCTTCGTGATTCAAAACCTAGTCTTCCCTGCTGATTTAATTGAAATGCCCTTCAAGGATTCTGATGTTATTATCGGGATGGATTGGCTTTATAAATATCATGTGGTGGTAGATTGTAGGTCTAAGCATGTGACTTTTAAAGATCCTACATTTTCACACATCATTGTACAAGGTGAAAGATCAGTGACATCTAGTTTTATTTCTGCGGCCTTGGCAAGAAAGTTGATGCGTTAAGGTTGTGGGGCATACCTTGCTCATATAGTTGATACACAGTTGAAGAGTCCTTCTATCAAGGACATACCTGTTGTATGTTATTTTCAAGAAGTATTTCCAAAAAACCTTCCGGGATTGCCCCCGGAAAGAGAGGTTGAATTTCCAATCGAGATTATTCCTGGATCTACTCATATTTTGATCACGCCTTATAGAATAGCTCCAGCAGAGTTAAGAGAATTGAAAGCTCAATTGCAAGAACTACTTGAGAAAGGTTTTATTCAACCTAGTGTTTCTCCTTGGGGAGCCCCTGTATTATTTTTAAAGAAGAAGGATGGCACTCTTAGGCTTTGTATTGACTATAGACAATTGAACAAAACAACAATCAAGAATAGATATCCACTACCAAGAATTGATGATTTGTTTGACCAACTTAAAGGTGCTAAAGTATTCTCAAAAATTGATTTAAGGTCTGGATATCACCAACTGCGCGTTAGAGAGAAAGATATTCCTAAAACTGCTTTTAGAACTCGATATGGTCATTATGAATTTTTGGTGATGCCATTCGGATTGAGAAACGCTCATGCTGTATTTATGGAACTAATGAATCGAGTATTCAAACCTTATCTTGATCAGTTTGTGGTTGTTTTTATAGATGATATTTTAATATTTTCCAGAAGTAGTGAAGACCATGATAAACACCTATGGATTATTTTGCAAATTTTGAGGGAGAAAGAGCTTTATGCTAAACTTTCCAAGTGTGAATTTTGGCTTGATGAAGTAGCTTTTCTGGGACATGTTGTATCAACAGAAGGTGTGAAGATGGATCCTAGTAAAATACAAGCAGTTGTTGAATGGAGACCTCCCAAAAGTCCGAATGAGGTAAGAAGTTTCTTGGTCTTAACAGGATACTACAGAAGATTTGTGAAAGGCTTTTCTATTATCGCCTCTCCTTTGACTAAACTCTTGCAGAAGGAAGTAAAGTTTATTTGGGATGACAAATGTCAAGAGAGCTTTGAAACTCTCAAATACTTGTTGACTCAAGCGCCTATACTTACTCTACCAATTCAAGGGAAAGAGTATGTAGTATACAATGATGCTTCTCAAAATGGTCTCGGATGCGTTTTGATGCAAGAAGGGAAGGTAATTTCTTATGCCTCTTGGAAATTAAAACCGCATGAATTGAATTATCCTACTCATGATCTTGAACTTGCTTCTATAGTGTTTGCTTTAAAAATATGGCGGCATTATTTGTATGGAGAGAAATGTCATATATTCATCAATCACAGGAGCTTAAAGTACTTGGGTACTCAAAAGGAGATAAACCTTCGACAACGTAGATGGCTTGAACTCATCAAGGATTATGACTGCACGATTGATTATCATCCAGGTAAAGCCAATGTGGTTGCAGATGCCTTAAGTCGGAAATCCTCCACAAGAATTTCTTTGAGTCCTTTACCCTTGCTTATTGAGTTAAAAGCCTTGAATATTTGTTTTACACTTGATTCAAATGGTTCAACTATTGCTAATTTACAAGTAAAGCCAATATTATTTGAACAGGTGAAAGAAGCACAAATGTTAGATGAGAAACTTGTAAAATTGACCAGAGAAGTTCAAAGTGGGAAAAAACTTGATTTTACATTTATGGAGGATGGTGGCTTATTTTAGCAAAATAGGTTATGCATCCCTAATGATGATAAATTGAGGAGAGAAATATTGAATGAAGCACATACTACATCATATGCAATGCATCCTGGAGGTACAAAGATGTACCAGACCATCAAAGAAAATTATTGGTGGAATGGTATGAAGAGAGACATTGGGGAGTTCATCTCTAAATGTTTGGTTTGTCAACAAGTAAAGGCAGAACATCAAGTCCCAGTTGGTTTACTACAGCCCTTGTCGATGCCGGAATGGAAATGGGAGAGAATAACTATGGACTTTGTTTTTGGACTTCCTCGCACTCAGAGAAATCATGATGCAATATGGGTGATTGTGGACAGGCTAACCAAGAGTGCTCACTTCTTAGCAATCAGAATGGATTACTCACTTGAGCGTTTAGCCGAGTTGTACATTAATGAGATTGTAAGACTACATGGGATCCCTGTGTCTATTGTATCTGACAGAGACCAAAAGTTTACATCTAGATTTTGGGGTAGCTTGCAGGAAGCTTTGGGTACTAAGTTGAAATTTAGCACTTCGTTCCATCCTCAAGCAGACGGCCAGTCCAAAAGAGTGATACAAATTTTAGAGGATATGCTTCGAGCTTGCATTATGGAGTTTGAGGGTAGTTGGGACAAACACTTGGCTTTGATAGAATTTGCTTATAATAATAGCTACCAATCGAGTACTGGAATGCCTCCCTATGAAGCCCTATATGGAAGAAAATACTGGACCCCTCTTTGTTGGAGTGAAGTTGGTGAAAGAAAGCTTGTTGGTCCTGAATTTGTGCAACAAACAGAGGACAAGGTAAAAATTATCAAGGATCGTCTAAAGATTTCTTCGGATAGACAAAAGTGGTACGCTGATCTTAAAAGGCGTGACATTGAATATCAAGTTGGAGATAAAGTATTCTTAAAGGTGTCTCCATGGAAAAAGATAATGAGATTTGGCCAGAAAGGAAAACTTAGTCCCCGATTTATTGGACCTTATGAGATACTTGAAAGGGTTGGACCAGTTGCATATAAATTGGCGTTGCCACCTGAGTTAGACAAGATCCACAATGTCTTCCATGTTTCTATGCTCAGAAGATATCGTTCTGATCCATCTCATATTCTTTTAGTTGAATCTATTGAGGTTAATCTTGACTTGACGTATAATGAAGTACCTATTCTAATTCAAGCTCGAGAAGTAAAGCAACTTAGGAACAAGAGAATCCCCTTAGTAAAGGTACTTTGGAGGAACCATTCCGGAAAACAAGCTACCTGGGAAAGAGAAGAAGACATGAGGACCTAGTATCCGCACTTGTTCCGGGACTAAAATAAGGTAAATTTCGAGATGAAATTTCTTTAAGAGGGAGAGAGTTGTAACGCCCCAAAATACTAGACCAACATTATCATGTCGATACATCATTGCTTAGTTACTAGAATATGTTTTATTCTCATTTTGGGAACTTGAAATTTTGTGATATTTGCAACCTTGCTTAACATAATTGTGATCGTAATTTAAGGTATTGTATGGGGTTATTTACATAATTTTCTAATTAGAATTACATATAAATTGAAAGTGTTGGTATTAGGTATATACATATAGGTATATATGTATGCTTTTTGGGCAGCCTACAATTATTTGGGCAGCACCTTTGAAGGACAGCTGTGAAGGGGATAAATATCACTTTTGGTGACTATATGTTTACACCTCCTCTATAGTGAAATTCGTGTTCCTTATCTCTAAGAAACCTGGTGAACTCTCTCTAACTTTATTACTCTCAAAATCACAAGAGAAAATCTTGGTCCTTTTGGCTGGAATTCGAGACACACCCTTCTTTTAGTTAAGTGACGAAATCTGTTTCTGAGCTGGGTAGGGTTTGGTAGTTTATGCATATCTCTTTCTATAGAACTTCGTTTACAGTGAATAATTATGATTTGGAAAGCTAATTCGTATACCTACAACTCTTATGTTTATGTAAAACTCTAGTTTAGCTGTTATTGATTCGAAATATGGGACGCAACATAGGACAAGTTCTGTCCAGATTTCGGATTTACAAATCCTGTATGAACATATGTTAGTGTATTGATGATATCTTTTTGTACAAAATATATTTTGCGGTGATTCTTTATTGTTTGCAACTTTAAGACAGGTACCTACATCTTTCATGAGAGTATACAGTCCAGTTTGGCCGTTTGCCATTTCAAATATTAGTTGTGACATGAGGCACTAGGATGGCCAAAATTTACTGTTTTTGGAGCATAGTCGTATTTGTACAGGCTAAGCTTACTTGGTTATTGAGTTTTGACCCTTCTTGATACCTATTTGTGCTTGCTGTGACGACGTATTGTATATATTGGGCGAGCCTTGTTGTTGAATCTCTTGAAATATTGTACTATGAGCGTTCTTGACATTTGGATCTTTAAATATAAAACTTGATACTCTTTATATATTATTTACTTCATTTATTTATTATGTTCAATTATGCTGCCCTTGACTTGAGAATGATAACTTGCTGAATTTGAGGGTTCCAAACCTATAGTTTTTACACCACTAAGCTATATGCTTAGCGATAGTTGTTTCTATCGTAGGGGCCGTTGGAGATGATGCTTGAAGCTGGCTGTTGGAGATGGATGTTTTGAGAGCCTTAAGGAAGATCACATTTGCATATAGGCATCTATATTTTGTATAAACCTTGGGACTTCTACATATTCGATGTGTTGTATATTTACATGGGATTTTGAGGGCTGATTTGATCATGTCACCATGAGTTGTAAAATAAATATGGCTATATGTTTTGTTCTTTTGGGGTGTGTAAACCTAAGTCTTGTAATATCCTAAATCTACTATTACTTTTGAATGTTTGTGTGAAGCATGAGCAGGCTGATTTCGGTACTCGGAAGCTTGTAATATTCTTGTTATTTCATCCCTGAGGGTGAGGATAATATATATACATGAAAAGCTCGTCGGTTATTTGCTTAAATTATTCTGGGAGGTTCTTTCCGTCATAAGTTAAATTTCACGCCATGTCAATTTTAACATCAAATAAATGTGAAAATGGGCAAGATGTATATCATTAACTAAATTATTCGTTATGAACCTAATCCCTCTACTAGATTAAAATCAATATGCCCTTAATTAATATCTTTTAAACGTCGCAAGTATTAAATTAGGTTTCTCGTTAAGTGGTAGTATTCCTCCGAAAGGGTCGCTACAGATCGTAAAGATCCCTTGGCCATGGAAAGATGGCCACCCAAAAGTCTAGCCCCTGCCTCAACTTCACGGAAGGGACCACAACTCGTGGACCCCTTCGTGAAGGAGACTTGGGAATGGGGAATGGAGTAGCCTTGCTACTGCCTCACCCTTCACGAGAATGACCACGGGGTGGTATTCGACTAACATGAAGTTTTAAAAAATGGCCAAAAATACAAAAACATATGCAAAGTCAACATTGTTGATCAACTAACATGAAGAGCAGATCGCCAACTGAGAATGACCTCCCTCAAATTGACAGTTCATAACACTTATGTCTACCAAATAAGGTCAGCAAGCTCCATTGAGAAAGGCAATGCACCAAATTAGAACGATGATCCCGGTACACATCATCCAAAGTGACAGTGTGCAAGGTAAAGATCTAATTCTCAAACAATGAACGAAGGTGGTATTCGGTGATTAGCCGAACGTGAAAGGCTGACCAGATCGAGTTCACCAACTGAGGTTCAAACAGTTGAAGCTCAGAGAATCACAAGGCAAGTTGAAGAGTAAAGGGCGATTCACCGAGCGAATTTAACGAGCCAGACTAATTTTGATGAGTTGGTTACGAAGAGTATTTTGAGACATATTTTGGGAAAATACAAATATCCCAAAGGATACAATATTTAGAAACTTCGACTACAACATTCATGACAGAGAGAGTTTTGAGTTAAAGTTTTAGAACACTTTACTTTTAAAAGGATAATTTTTCTAGTTTTCTTGGGATTTTACAATTTAAGACTTGAATTTGATAAATTGAAGGTAAATCCAAAGTGGTTTAATTTATTGATTTCAAGTTACCTATGTCTTCATGGAAGGTATATTTTCTTCACTTTTTGTGATGAGTGGCTAAAACCCTAAGATCTAGGGGTGCTCTATTGGAGTTGGCTGTTGATATAAATGTAGTGGGTATTGTGCTATGATCTGTTTTATTGTTGTTCATGCATGAATTTGGTATAATTACCATGAGGTTAACATAAGGGTTAAGGTTGCAAACTTAATTTCTACATTCGATCTGCGACTGATGCTCGAAATAGATTTATTGGAGTGAGTAATTAGTTCAATACTAGCAATTTAGGTTTGATGTCTCTGACTTGCTTGAAACAGAGGCTATGTGTTATATCAATTTTCCATATTCTTGAAAGAGAGGATAGAGTAAGGTATTGGGTTATTTAGGATTGACATTTTCATGAGATCTAAAGGAGATTCTAGGCAAAGATGCTTTGAGATCGAAAGATGATGTAACACCCCAACTTTTTGAAACGTCTAAAATTACTCGTATCTCCATGGAAAGACAAGGAGGGTGGGTAATAAATTAAGAATGATATGGTATGTCCTAATTTATGTGTTCAAGTGTTGCATCTCAAGTTTTGAAGTTAGGTAAGTGGCAAAATAAAAGTTGGCGGAAGTTATCGTAAGTTCCTTTTTAAAAATTTCTCTAAAATTTGGGTCAAATGTCTCGGAGGTTTTCTCCCAATCTGGAAAGAGTTATGGGTCCCATGACCTATCGAATCGAAGGTCTATGAGTCCAGATTACAACGCAATAAACCATTTATTCATACGGCTTCAGAATAGAGAGATATTTGCATTTTTGTGGGACTATGCAAGTAGACACGTGAGGTGGGGCCCTAGGTCGGTGGAACTTTACATATATCTTATTCTTCAAACCGTTTCTTCATTTTTTAGCTAAGAGCCAGAAAAAATAGAGAAACCCATTTCCAGGATCAAATAAAGTACAGATTTTCTCAACTTAAGTCCTTGACGAAAGTTGTTCTACGCGTTGGGCTCATCATCGTGGTATAATTTGTTTTATCGATTTCGTAGCATATCACACTTTAGTGTTGGGACATAAAGGGTTTGGATATATTTGAAGGTTTTGAGGCGTATTACGAACTTAATATCGAGGTAAGACCCTTCTTTCATCGACTCTAGCTTTTATAAGTAGCAAATAGCAATTTGTGACGGAAATACATATATTTTATCATATTTTCATGGTATCTTTTATTTTTGTGTGTTGATTATGGTCCTAACTTGTTTTAGTATCGAGGGAGTTATGAGTAAAAGTCATTAGGCCAAGTGAATTCAGCGAAAAAGGTATGTTAAGGCTATTCTCTTCTTACGACATGTTTCCTTAAAGCTTAGGAGCAATGTAATTGAGTTGTTATCGTTGTTATACTTGTAACCACTATTGTTGATTGTTGGCTGCTCGAGTGGGTATAATCCTCTCTTATCGGGATTCTTATTCAGCAGTAGCGTCCCTATGTTGTACATGACTTAGAGGCTATTTGTATGGGTTGCTTATAACTAAATTGCTCGCTTTTAGTGGTTGGATTGCTATTGTTGCCCTTTGGGCTACTGTGGTTAGGTGCAAGAATGTGATCTATGCTTAGAAGGGCTATATTCTGCCGACAGGGCTATATTGACGCCTAGAAGGTCTATGAGTTGCCTACAGGGCTATATTGACGCCTAGAAGGGCTATGAGTTGCCTACGGGGCCATGTTGTTGCCTAAGAGGGCTATGAGTTGCCTAGATTCTATATTGATGCCTAAGAGAGCTATGTGCTTCCTACGGGGCTATATTATTTCCTAAGAGGTCTATGTGACTACCTACAGGGCTAGGGGACTACCGATAGGGGTATATAGACTAATTGACACCTTCTGGGCTTATGGGCGCCTGGGTAGGTGGTCTTGTGTGATGTTTGTACCTGCCGAGCTTATGGGGGCTTAGTTAGGTTGTTGTTTTATTATTTTTTATAAGTTTAGAATTAAGAGAAGGTCAGTATGCTTATCTTATTCTTGATTTATTTACCAGATTACTGCAGAATATTAGGATACCTGCTCATAGTCTATTGTCTTTCATACTCTGTACATTATTTTGTACTGATACCCCATTGCCTGGGGGCGCTGCATTCATACATGCAGGTCCCGACATACGACCAAGTAGACCTCCTCAGCAGCAGGATTGACTTCTATCCGGTTAACTAGCCCCTTTCCTCCGGAACTGCCAGTGTTGGGAGGTTTGTTAGCTTTTGTTGTATATATTTTCATGGGTAGGGTGGAGCCCTGTCCCACCAATCTTTACTACTCTTCGAGGCTTGCAGATTAGTGTGTGGGTTTTATAGCTACGTTATGTCCATGCTGGCCTAGTTTGTTGGTTTGCTGAAGCTTGTTAGTTGTGTCATGCATTGTCTTGATATACCCACTTTCAGTTTCCGTATAGAGATCATGTTGGCCTCGACGGCCCAAACAGGACTTATGTGCTAGTTGGATATTTCTTTATATGAACTCTTAGGAGTAGCTATTTCTTTTATGGATCTGCTTACATGGGCTTTGCGGGTCGAGTGCTTAATTTTAAGCCGAGATATACTTGTTTGCTTTCTTGACTGTATGTGGCTGCCATGCGCTAGTAGCAAATGGTTCAGTAGGGTCGGATCGAGCCTGAGTTTTGGCATTAGGAGCCAGTTGTGCCCCTTGAATCTGAGGCGTGACATATGATTAGCATCATTACAAATGACTTAGCCTATTCATGTATGTACATCACTATAGAGTAGAAAAATCACTCCTATGTGACATTGATATCCAATCCCAGCACCCCAAAATTGCTTACTACCTCTTGATTTTGCTGAAATTTTAGTTTAATTGAGATAAGGGATAACAAAAGCTTAATATTAAGTTGGTGGTACCATCCATTTAATTGTTTCTTACTATTCCAAAGGAGATACTTAGAAGTCAAAATCTCTTGATAAAGATTTATCTAAGATATACCATTCTCTGTGGACACTTTGTTAGGTTTTAACTGACTACAATCACTCACTCTTTTAATTGGTTTTAAAGGTTTATTTGAGTGTAAAAAAAATGGTGTCTCTACCGAGGACCGGTGGATGAGAATTCTAATTGAGAAATGAGATTTTTCATTTTGTTTATTTGTAGTAGATTCGTTGTTTTGTATTGATGTTGGCTTATTTATAGGTTGACAAAATGAGTGACCATGGGAGTAACAATAACAATCACTATGGTCAAAATGACATCATAGGTGGTCTAAATGACATGCCCATTAATGTCATTCAAACCACAAGAGAAATCTGAATACCACCTACAACCGGAAGGACAGTGTTTCACAAGGCAATTAAACGAAGGGCATTATGAGGACTCCAACATGTTCGCCAATCAACCTTCAGGTTTGGTGGTTGTTCAGGCATGTTCGGCGAGCTTAAGCTCTAATTGGCTATTCACTGAACACGTTGGCAACTTTAGTAATGATCTCTTAACGGGACTGATATAAAAAGTCCAAGGGCCTTTCCAAATTCAAAAATCAAACCCATTGAAATTAGAGAGCCCTTTTGAATTTATTTTTTTTCATTTGTGAATTTTGAGTTATTATGAGCCTTTTTCCAGAGTTTCCAAAGCTCTAGGAGTGCATTTTATTCAAATTAATGTCAATCCAACCCCGATTCTTCATTTTCTATAGTGTGTTTTGTCTTTAAGATTGATTTTTGAACTTCTTTTTGATTATTTTGAGTTTAGAAGGCATCTATGTTGCGGGATCAAGCCCTTTAACTGATATTGCGTTCTTAATTTCAATGGGCAACATTGTATTTTTGGAATTGAACTATCCATTATTATTTTAATTAAAAATGCCTATGAAAATGTGAATTGTGATTGTGTTGGTTAATCGGTCAAATTGAGTTGCTATATATGATGGGCTTGAACTTGATCGATTATTGGTAAAGTCTGAGTAGCCTGGCGTTTACCCAATTGCATGATTTTTCCCAATGATAGACAGGGTGACAACTTTTTTAAGGGAAAACCATCAATTAGTGCAATACTTAATGATATAATGGGGGAAATATGATTATTCATCTGTAGAATACCGTATCAGCGAATTGTAATGTAAGGGGGATCTGATATTTTTGTGTTTGATGGTTTATTTTTTAAACAATTGGGCATTGGGACAAAACCTCCTATTCAGCGAGCTTGTATTAGCTTGCCAAGGAAGTTATATGAATACTCGAGTAAGACCCAACTCGCCTTTCCTAGCATATGTATCACCTTGGATAATGTCCAATTTGGCGCGCTTGTCTTAGTCCGCAGAACCCATTTGGCGAATTGCCAAGTAGGAGAGGACATCGCCTTTGATTCCTGTATCCTTCCTTTTTGCACTGTTAGTTTCATGGGACTTGTCTTAGCCTCCCAAAACCAACTTAGTGAATGACCAAGTTGGCATTGACTTCGCCTTTTATGCCTGATTCCTAGGCAATTTGACATTGTCCATTTCAGCGAGCTCACCGGAGTTTGCTGAGCCAATTTAGCGATCCTCATTCCCATTAGGGAAGCCACATGAGTGTTTTTTAAATGTGTTTCAATTTGTACCTGAATTCAACTAACCTTCATAAATCCATTGTTTAAATGTGTGCTTTGCAGGTAATGGCAAAAACAAAGGGTAAATTGGTGGTTTCATCTGACCCTGAATCAGACACTGTGCTTTCTCCTCCTCTTTCTCCACTCAATAAAAATCGGGACATACCACAAATGATTCTTTGAAGGCTCCATGTCGTCAACCAACTGCCCCTCCAAATTCATCTACTCAAGAAAGAGCACGACCTAAGAAGGGAGTAGTAAGGAAGAGGGTAGATATTCAATCCAAGTTTGTGTAACCTCCATCTACACAAGCACCAGCATCTAGAGTCCTGTCTGTTATAGCTCCAAGGCCCTTGAATAGGCTTAAAACTGCAGGTGAATGAACTATCCTCGAGGAGAGACAGCTCTGCACAGATGGAATTATGAATGACTACCCAACCATTTGGATACAATACAAGTCCATAAGCTCGAGGTCTTCACACGGCATTCGGATCCGTACATCCCTTCTTGCGTGAGAGAATTTGACACGGCATACGCTCAGGCCCTTCCAAAGAAGCAAAAAGGGCATAGTCTGGAAACCACTTGAAGAAGTAGAAGTGAGCGGTTAAAAGGTTCCATGTAATATTGGGGCCATTGATACAACACTAAAGGTGCCAGCTTCTGAATCCGATCTATATTCACTCGGATGTGCCACAACTTAGATTTCGTGAAAGGTTTGCTTGCACCCTTGATTTTTTTATCTTCTTCCTATTGGATAGATAATGGTGCCAGGATTGGGAAAATAGTTTAAATGTTGTGGCTAGATATTCATTTGGATTCAGTAGTAGAAACCTTACGTCGTTTCAAATCGAATCCATCCTTCACCACGACAAGGTGGTCTTGGTAGGTATGATTATAGATTAGGATTATATACATGTTGTTCCATAATCGGTGGCGAGATACAAATGATATCTAGGCAGGAGAAGACATCGCTCCAATTCGTAGTATTGATCACGCAGTTATGGATAAGGCTAGGAGCCCCTTTTGAGCTTCTACTAGCGTCAGGGCATAAAAGCTCATCCACTTACATACAGAAGATCGAGGCAGATTATTTGAGGGATGATATGGCTCAGAGGAAGCCTCCACCACAAGACTCTACAATTGTTGTTGACCCAGCTACTCTAGCACCTAAGACCAGGACACCTACTCATTTTGTGTAGTAGGAAGGAATTTTCACACCTTCTTCTGTTGGTAGCACTTCAATTTTAACGCCTGAACAGACTGCTACTATCGCCACAACTATTGTGCAACCTCCCCCTCTTGTGTTTCCCATCCCCCTTGACCCAGGCTTAAATATATCAAATGGGTAGCCTTTCCTGGTCCATAGATGTGAGAGTTGCCTAGGTTGAGAATGATTGAGTGGGTGGTCAAGTGTAAGGGGACAATAGAGAGCCATGCTTTGAGGCTTTATGAGTTGACTTCTAGAATATAGGCTTGGGAGAAGGCCGAGGGTAGTTCAACTTCTTTAGATATCTTGAGGACTTAGGTTGCTACGTAGAGGGTGTATGTGGTCTAATTACAGTCTACAAACATCTCCATTCTTTGGGGCGAGGTTCCCCTTCCTAATATGCCCGAGATGCCTAGTATTGTGCCTACTTCTACTATGCCTCAGGTTGTTGTGGATGCTAAGATGGTTGATGATGATAAGATTGAGAGGGAAAAGTAGGAGTTGGCCGAGGAGACTAATTAGGAGGAGTTATGAGCTTAAGAGCACGGGATTGCTGAGACACTAACCGAGCTACATGAGAATGATGAGGTCATTCTTCAAGCTGCACTGGAGAGATATCTTTGAGAGACTTTAGAGGTTGGGTCTAGTGGAGTCATGTGTAACACCCCGGAAAATGGTAGGTTAATCTAGAGCCTAAACGTAAGGTTAAAAATCCTAAAATGACTCCCCAAACTTTTAGTAGGTCCTTAGGATTGAAATGGGGTTTATTAAGTCAAGACCAAGGGGCCAAGGCTGCCCCAAGCTAGGAGCTACTGCCCCAATGTTCACGAGAGAGACCACGAGTCGTGGTCCACTCCATGGATCGTTAAGATGGTAATAAAGATCCCTTGGCAACGGAAAGATGGCCACCCAAAAGGCTAGCCACTACCTCAACTTCATGGAAGGAACCACGGCTCGTGGAGCCCTTCGTAAGGAGACTTGAGCATGGGGGCATGGAGGAATTGAGTAGCCTAGCTACTGCCTCACCCTCCACGAGCATGACCACGGGGTGGTATTCGACTAACATGAAGTTTGAAAGAATGGCCAAAAATACTAAAAGATGTGCAAAGTCAACATTATTGATCGACTAACATGAAGACCATATCGACAATTGAGAATGACCTCGCCCAAATTGATAGTTCATAACACTTATGTCTACCAAATAAGTTCAACAAGCTCCATTGAGAAAGGCGATGCACCAAATTAGAACGATGATCCTGATACACATCATCCAAAGTGACAGTGTGCAAGGTAAAGATCTAATGCTCAGACA
>JAJOOO010010836.1:0-10315 GCA_029582685.1 Solanum piurae
TGATTATCATGCTCAACTATCCGATGAGCTTGAGAAATCTAAGGATGCTTCTTTGGACTCTAACTTTTCGTTCCACTCACTGGATTCCAGTAATCTGCACTCCCCTCAATCATTTGATGAAATGGTTTTAGAATCCTACAGAAGTCTTGGATCTATGGATGAGAGTCTCTTGTCCTTGCCCATTTCTCGCAGCTCTTTTGATTTGGATCCACTCTCATACACAAAGACACTGCATGCCAGAGTTTCTTTTGGAGATGATGGATCGCTGGGGAAAGTGAAATACTCAGTGACTTGTTATTATGCAAAGCGCTTTGAAGCCTTGAGGCGGATATGTTGTCCTTCAGAGATGGATTTCATAAGATCTCTTAGCCGCTGTAAGAAGTGGGGGGCCCAAGGAGGCAAGAGCAACGTTTTCTTTGCTAAAACCTTGGATGATCGATTTATTATCAAGCAAGTGACAAAGACAGAGCTGGAATCATTTATGAAATTTGCTCCTGAATATTTCAAATATCTTTCTGAATCAATAATCACGGGGAGTCCAACTTGTTTGGCAAAAATTCTGGGGATCTATCAGGTATTTGTAATAAGTTGACTACTTCAGCTTCTCAAATTGCTGATTTAGAATTTACAAAGCTCTCTGTGACTAGACTCGCAGCACAAATAATGATCTGATTGCTGTGAATTATGATGTGAATTATGAGGCAAATATTAGTTATGCTCTGGGGAAACATGATTGATATGATGAATTCTTGATTAATGGGTTGTGATATTATATCCTTTAAGGTGATACTGATTAAAAGCATGACCTTCTAGGTGAATGAACCACAAAGCATGGGGTGCATATTTCTTGCTGCAGTATCTGGAAGTAGTTACCGATATAACCAGTTCATTATTTCCTTTCTGTGTATTCTGGCTAGTCATAGCACACACATATTGTATAATTTTATTATTATCAGTTCGTTTAGAGTTTTTATTTCTGTTGGTTTCTTTGAAGGTGTCATCAAAGCAGCTTAAAGGAGGAAAGGAATCTAAAATGGATGTGCTAGTTATGGAGAACCTTCTATTTGGGAGGAAACTGGCAAGGCTTTATGATCTGAAAGGTTCTGCAAGGTCTCGTTACAATCCTGATTCCAGTGGAAGCAACAAAGTCTTGCTGGATCAGAACTTGATTGAATCAATGCCAACTTCACCTATTTTTGTTGGAAACAAAGCGAAAAGACTTTTGGAGCGAGCTGTATGGAATGATACTGCTTTTCTTGCTGTAAGTTTTTGTGCTTACATTTAATGAATTTACTGTCGACTACTTGCACCTATTGTGGTTGGATCATGTAACAGTTTCTTGTCTGTGATGGTCCATCAAAGCTTGGTAAGTTGGGATTGCTGTAGATTGAAGCATTTCCAACCCGTGAGATTCTCATATCTATTCAGAACAAGTTCGTTTGTGTTTGGTACTAGGATTGGGTGTGGAAGAGGGAGGGGAAAAACACCTTTGTTAATCATAAGGAGTTGAGCAATTGATGACGGTCCAGCAGAATCTGGGGGGTGTTTGAGACTCAACGAACCATATCATTCCCTTCCCACAATTCCACACCCAAAACTAAATAAGTAAAATAGATTAGATTATGGCGGGAATAGAGAGGAGATTTGGGTTCAATCCCTCCAAATTCTTCCATTGCGCAAAAAGACTAAATTGGGGATGGTCACTTTAACCTTCGCTTCTTCTCCAGATAAGGATTCAGATGCTTCTCTTTCCCAAAGCCCTTCATCTTCGTCCTACCTAAACCACAGTTTGGATGCCAAGAATGGAAAGGAAAGAGCTAGATTATTAAATGTCCACTGTTCTTCTTGTGTGCTTGAAGTAGGAAAGGGGTGAGAAAGTGGTTAAAATATTTTTTACTCGAAACAATATCCTCCATAGCAAATCAGTCCTTCAAAAAATATGCAGATCCTGGAGGGAAGTGTCAAGTATCCTTTCATTTCAAATACAGACATACAAGAAAATTTGTTCCTTTCCTATTTTACTTTGCTTTTTTCAAGAAGAGAAACTTTTTTTTGACATCTAACTGAAGGCCATTATGTTGTTGTGTATGTGTTACATTTTCTTATAATCAGCATATAAGTGTATACTCACTTTCTAACAAATTCCTTCTGTGGTCAAGGTTAGTGAGTTTCTTGACTAACTGAGTAAATTATCCTTGCAGGCAGTTGATGTGATGGATTACTCACTGTTGGTTGGGGTTGATGAAGAGAAGAATGAGCTTGTTGTTGGGATTATTGACTTCATGAGACAATATACGTGGGATAAGCACTTGGAGACTTGGGTTAAGGCCTCTGGGATCCTTGGTGGACCCAAAAATGCGCCGCCGACTATAATCTCACCTAAGCAGTACAAAAAGAGGTTCCGAAAGGCCATGACCACCTATTTCCTGATGGTCCCTGATCAGTGGTCACCAACATCTGTTGTTCCCAGTAAATCGCTGACCAATTTATGCGACGAGAACATGCAAGGTGGATGATCTGCCGCGTGATTTTGTTAATGCTGTTTGTCAGTATCATAAGTGGGTTTATTGCATTGGTTCATACATCTCTGGTATTTTCGATTCCCATTCTTTTGGAACGCAGTTCCAGTTGCGTTCTCACTAAATGGGAGAACACTTGATTTCTTGTCAGAAAACTGTGAGGCTTGTATTTCGTTGAAAGTCTCTGCTGCTTAGAATTCAGGTGTTCCTCCGTGGATATAATGTTGTACATTTTTTTTGTTTCATTAATTTATTTTTCCTTTTGTTGGGTAAACTTCAAGGTATACATGAGTTCCAAGGATCAATGCCAATTTTATAGAATGCATGATTTTGGAACAGTTATAGATGGTGTATCGAGCTACTTTTTTTCCTCCAGTGTAATTTTTTTTCCCGCTCCCGTTGGGTTGATCTCCATGTTCTTCTCTGTATAATCAAAATCTTTTAAGGGAAAACAGAGCTAATGGAATTAAGTTTTCAGAGGGTGGACTTGTGGTCCAAATGGTTGAAGAAGTAAATTTTGACTGACCCAATCCAGTTGCAGTAACTAGTGCGTTATGAGAAAAAATGATTGAAGCAAAAACAATGGGAACCATAGTAAGTACTATTTTACATTTGGAGCATGAAAATGATACACTAGTGGGACGCTGAAACGAGCAATCCCTGTTTTATTGTGTTATTTGTCACTAAACTAGTATGAAAGTGCTGAGATCGATCCTAACTGAACCCATGAGCAGAATCAGTTACATGAAGCCAGCATCTTTGTAGGAGCTCTATGATTTCTTCATCTCTGCATATAGACATAATAATAATAATAAGTTACTTGTTCATCGCACGATTATTATTAAATTATTGTTACGTATACAACACGTACCTTGAATTAGAACAAAATCTGGTGAATTGTTGGCAGTAACGAGGACCTTCATCATATCCTTCACAAGTGATCTCTCCATTCTCATCTCTATAACAAACTATCCCCGTTGACTCATCTTCAAATACCTATCAACAGTGAAAACATAAACAATTGTAGTGCTACAATTCACGCACTTAACTACCAACGCGATTCAACAATTTATATGTCAAGTGTTACTTTTCGACGAAGAAGAAAAAAAACCTTAAGTTTTGGGGTTGAAGTTGATCTGATCTGAAGAGCAGTAGGTTTGATTGAAATATTTTGATCACTTGCACATGAGTACACCAACACTACTCTTTGTGCAGGCTTTTCTCTTTTGTTGGAACATGATTTCCAAATTAGAGGAGTAGCAGCAAAAGAAGAGTGTCTCACAGCCATAATTAGTATGGGAAACAAAATAATGGAGGAAGAAGGAAGAGAAGATAAAATTATAAATGAAATGAAATGTTGTTTGTTCTATACAGTATTTAATAAATTAAACCAAACTAATTAAGACCTTGTATTAATATTAAAGTATTCGAATGATTTGATGTTAATCCTTGGTTTTTTGTTTGTAAGCTAAAGAGGATGATATTAATATATGGGAAACTAATATTGGGTGTTTTGTCAATTGTCACGATGCATTATCTAATTATAGGTTTCAAGGGGGGAAGTGGGACCTATCAGCATTATCTTCAAACTACTATTAATGTATTGTGTTGGTATATATAAGGGCTTATAAAGTCATTTCGACGGTTGATTACATTTTTTATTTTTCTAATTGATTTATTTGTTTGTTGGTGGGTCTCTCATCCTTTCACTGTGATAAGGTATGTTTGTCTCAATTTTCATGAAAACTAAAATAAGAAATTAAGAAGATTATGGGTGTTTTCGGTACAAAAGAAAATGTATTCCGTTAAAAATATTATTTTTTTTAAAAGTAAGTGCTTTTTTTACATTAAAAAATATTTTTCTAAAAGAATCTACGTATAATTAAATAAATATTACTTATGAGAGACGAGTGAAGATGAAGTGTGTTGAAGAGTGTGAAGAACACAATTAACAGTTAATATTTGATGTCGCTTATATAACCTGTTTTCTACTTTCATTTGGAAAGTTATACCCCCCCAAAAAAAACTTGTTTTTTAGAGAAAAAATATTTTTGAAATTATTTAACCAATCTAAGATGGAAAAACTAAATTATTATTTTTAATAAACAGGAAAGAAACATATATTTATTAATAATAAGAAAGAAGTCTATTTATGACTTTTTCTATAACTATAACATAAAGATTTTTATTAATAATAATGGAGTAAAGTCAGAGTATTTGGAGAAACTGGGTTCCAGCACGTCCGCAAGGAGAATTGTGTTTTATCCCTTAGTGAGAGTGAGACTATAGTCTCGAATTCAAATTAATGAATTTTAGATACAGATTGATTAATAAAATTAACACTTAAAGAAATGACAACTTTGTTGTTTTGAATGACTAGTTTCGGTTGATTATTCCCAATAAAGTGAGATTAAAATGTATTATCTCACTAATATGTATTTTTCTTTTATAGTGAGGTTTCCCATTATAGTTGTTATCTCAAAGTTGATAGTCCCACACTTGATACTTGTTTATCATTTATTTTCTAAGAAAAAAAAGGAAGTCCAATGTAAAATTTCAGTACGAATAAACTCTATTAGCACTACTATAATATTAATTAAGCATTTTATTAATCTTTTGTGGCTTCTCATACAATCAGAAGCCAATACAATCCTTTACGTTACCTCACAAGTATTATTTTTTTTGTTGAAAGAGGAAACGTGTTGGACCTATATATAATTTCAAGTTTAACTATCAGATAAACAAAAAATTATGTACTAGTAACACTCCGTAATAATGGAACTTATAAATATAAAAAACTGTGGTCCATCAAACCTCTTTTCTACTAAATAAGGTAGAAGATACTTTTATAAACAAACAACTTTTTAGAAATTATGCAAATGTATGTTATTTTTAATATAATAAATCAATCGAACAATAAGAAATAATATTAAAATAATTTAATCTTAACATAATTAATCTCGACATAAATTATCTTCGAAGTAAACAACCCATAAGAGTGACAAATAAACCTATGAAAGCAATAGTTGCTCAACCCGTCCATTTATTACTCAATTTACTTTAATTTGTTCAACTCAATTTATTTATAAGTTAAGTTAATGTATAATCCAAAGTGATCAAATACGAAACCTTATCAGCTCAAATAACATTTGAACCATTTAAAATCTGCCTATTTATTATCTAAATTTATTTCATTTTAATCCGTTTAAATTTAACTCAATCCATCCATTCACGAAACACATTATTATTTTGTTGGTACAAATCGAAACCTAGAAATAGAGGAGCAGCTCATGCTAAATAGGGGATAAAGTAGTACGTGGTGACAAAAGCCCAAGGAAGGGCCCCGACATTCCTTTCAGTTTTTTGGTTTACTAAAACAGTATTATCAATAGTACTAACAGTTTCTGACGTGGATTAATTATGTTAACATTAACACCTAATAAGAGAGACAAAAAGTTTTGCTTTGCACTACGGTAACAAAGCACTTTACTAGGAGTACTATTTTTTAACCTTTAATTATTCAGTCTTAGGAGCATGAGCCCACCCTACAACACAGTTTAGGGCTTTAATAATAACAATATCAATAACCTTAAAAGAAGTTTTCCATCTTCTTACATTATTACATATTGGATTTATAAAATATCCATGAAATTTGTTCTTGTAATCTGAAGTTGTTGCTCGTGTTTTTTATCTTTTTGATGGTACTACGGTATAAAGATTACTTATATTATTCATATATAAAAAAAAAGTTAACTTCAAAAATTGGATGCAAGTTCTAAGCATTGGTATGCAAAAAAATTATTATGAAAACTAATAATAGGTAATTTGGTACAACTGATATTCTCTCTGTTGCAATTTACGTAGTGTACTCAGTATTTAAGATAATTTTAAAAAAAAATTGCAGTAAAAATCAAATCGTGTACATATATATATGATTATTAAATTATCTCTATAAAACAAAAAGCTAAAGATTAAATTATTTTTGATAAAATAAAGGTCATTATTTTAACATGTTAAAAAGAAAAGGTATGTTACAGTAGTTGAGACATACGGACTAACTTGCTACATTATTATTATATTAATAGGTCGCTAGGGAGTTGGTTTAGAATAGTTATGTAGATATTAAGTACTGTATAAATATATTATGTTTGATAGTTAATTAGGAGGTAAATTATTCATAGATAAAATTAATATAGTGTTTAGTTTGTAATTTAAAAATCTGCATAACTATTAGTCTATTACATATAAAAACTAATTCATGCATAACTAATACATCATATATATATATATATATATATATATATTAGTCTTTGAGAACGTGATTTGCACGTTGTCCCATATTATTATTATTATAAAACTTCTTTATATTTTAAAAATTGAATTATAAAATAGAAATTGTTGAAATTTAAAATATTAATTCACTTTCCATGTTTTCTGATAGGCACACCATATAGTTTAAATGTGAACATAAGCAATGTTGGTTATGTTTTCAAATGCTTCACATCTTAAAATTTATGTCATGACTTTCAGAAACTGGGAATTCCTCCTCTTATAGTCGTATGAATAACAAGAAGTTGTTGTCGAATGAAAGTAGTGTTTTGTAAATGTTGAACAAAAAGTTGATCAACATATGCCTTCTTTAATATGGCTAGAATATCATTGTCAATTTTATAGAATACACCTAGTAATAAAGTAGTAATTATATTATGACGAAGATAATAAATTATTACTGACATCAAAAAATTGAATCAATATATATTAATTAGCACGTACATGTATCCTTTCTTTGATTAAAGATTAGGATTTCTTTAACATAAGAATATTATTTGTATGATTGAAATATAATCTTATTACGAAATATAATAAGAATCAATCCCTATTCAAGAACATTTTCTTTCATATGAAAATTTGACATAAGAGTATTACTTGTATTGTTTAAGTATAATTGCATTAGGAAATATAATAAGAATCAATCCTTATTAAAGAACAAGGGACTTGATATAAAAAGTTGAAATATGTAAAAGATGTTAAAAAGTATAAGATCTAAATATTCTGAAAATTATACAGACAATTTTTCAAATCTCAAAAATCTTATTTCTATATCACGTTTCCTATAAACTATATTTTATGTATGTGAAATAATAAAATTGATTAAAAAAAAAAGTTATAAATAGCATATCTATTATGTACCTGATGATGAAAAGTGAAGAGCACACAGTTTCCAAACAAAATCTGAAATGAAGAGAAATAAATAAGAATTAATTAGCAAACTCAAGGAAATCTTCATATATTAAATATATATTGTTGAGAACTAAAATGAGCATAAGAGGAATAAAGTAGTAGTTACCAATCAACAATGTATATTTATATATTCAAACTTTTATGGCATATAGCTGCTAATCTATATATATATATTATATAAAGCTTAAAGATGAAAGATTAATGTGACTTGAGTTGTATCAAATCACTGCACATGCACTATATATTACTCCAATTCTATTTGACAAGGAACATGAAAAGTTCACATAACTGTTGGAAGTTCAAGGGAAAAAATAGTAAATGTGAGATATGAAATAGTAGGATTGTAAATCGAGTTCAAGTAATCTGTATTAGGTTAATTAATGGGCAGATGAAAGATTTTATCAATTAAATGTAGTTAAATTACTGATAAATAACTTTTTTTTTAAATGATAAAATGATTACTAACTTTTAACTATTTAATATTTTATTATTTACATATTTTATAATATTTTTATTTAGTCTAGGGGTAAAATGGTAATCCAACTTTGAATGTTGAAGCTTCCCACTTATAATAATACTAGTTCTGAAAACGTGTGTTGCACGTTTGTCTTCTACTACGTACGATCTAAAATTTATGTAAATCTAATCTCATGTCGATATAAAAATTTATCACATTATATTTTTATAAATACAATAAAGCTTGTCTTGATTAATATATTTCTATATAAAGCTTACTTTTGCATCCAAAAATAAATGAAAAGAAGGATTTCAAATATAATCTTCTAGACTAAAATATCTCAATATGTGTTTCTCTATACAAATAGAAGGGTGACAACTAATTCTTTTCATATAACTTTTAGTTATTTGTTTGGAAAATAAGATATGTTGAATTATGTAAAGCTTATTAAGATAATATAGCATCTGATGATATGTGACATATCAAAAAACTCTTGCTCTAAATTTAAGAAGTGCATGTAAACATCACCAACGTGGATGCCTTTTTTGTACACTTTGAGTCGGTACTTAGTTGAATGCAATAAAAAATTAGGTAATAAACATAATACTTGGATATGACCATCATTATTATCTACAATAATTTTCTTCCAAAGATTGTAGCTAGCTAGATATGATATGAAACAGGAAGAAATAAGCTCTTATAAAATAAGGGGAATAAATTTAATAAAAGAAAGATAAATGTAGCACCTTTTCGATGATCAACTTACATAACATATAATTAAGTGAAATGACAAAGAAAAGAAGAAGAGAGTTTCCATCTCACTTACCCAAAGTATGTAAATTAGTGAAAATGCGCTAAATTTCTTCAATAATTGCCTAAAAATTAAATATTAAAAGAGAAGTTTTCAAAGCATGAAAATGTATTAGTTACTTACTATGCTTGTTATGCTTGTTAGAAGGCCAACTTTGTGAAAATATGAATTTCAACCTCCGCAAAAATTTTCAACATCCATTCCCATCACATTGCAAGCTCCGTATGAAGTTTTAGAATGTATGTACACGTACATTTTTCTCCTGTAAAAAACAAAAAGAATATAATAAAAGTGATTAGTGATCAACTAATGTATTTAGAGTGAAATGAAAAATTTGTTTAACAATCATGCATTTTTGCTATATAACCATCGGGTGACCTCTTTGCTACACAAATATAATATTGACTCTTATAGTAAATGACCCTAACTCTTCATTCTCCTTATTATTGTTGGAGCAATAAGTGAACATTTATAGGCAACGGGAGAGTAATTTAGATTAGGAAGAAAATCAAAAACCAAAAACGGATAAAACAAACTAGCAGGTATATACCGATTAACATTAGTATAATAGTATAATAATATGATATAATTATTATTTAATATTTAATTTATTAATAGCTTATAACATTTTAATTTAATGTAGGAGTTAAACGGTAATCTACTTTTGCCTAACATATATTCTTCTAATTTATAGTAGGGGTAAAATCGTAATTTAATTTTTAACTTTTTTTTTATTCCCACTTATAGTAATATAATATATATATATGATAAAAATACATAAATTACTCATAATTAATTTATACGTTACTATATATCTGCATAACTTTACCCGGCATCCACACGTCACCTAATAGCATAAAAAATAAAGGTTTAGATGGTGCATATAACCTATGGTAAATCTTACTAAAAAATAATCCATGATTTGATACATCCATCCATTTTACAACTTTGACGAACTTTTCTCGTCTCCCAAAGCATCACACACCTCCATGAGTTTTTTTTTTTTTTTATTAGTACAAGTTTTTGTTTGTTTTCTTCCTTGTCCTCACTGGTCCAGTACCTAACCAGGAAGGACTATAAACACTGTTGTTTCATTTTCCCTTCAGCTCTTCAACAGGGCCTGAAACTCATCATTTTTGTATATGGTCTTTGTCCTCCTGCTTACCACTCCAATGCATGTTCTTCTAATACTTACCTAATATTCAACAGTTCTTCTGATGAACCTCCTGCTTCCTTTTGCATTGGCATGTGTTATTACTGTTCCCTACTTCACCTAAATAAAACTTT
>JAJOOO010010839.1:0-10267 GCA_029582685.1 Solanum piurae
TCTATTAAAAAAAATTACTTCTTCATTAACCCTCTCTCACTCCACCCAACCCCAACCCCAACCCCGGCCCGCCCTGCCCCTCCCATTCCAATTTCTCTTCTTCTTCAACACTCTTCCCATCCCTAACCCTAAACTTTTTTCTCTTCTTCTTCAACAAAATTATCCACAACACCTATTTTTTCTTTGAAATCATATGCAATACGCTTTTCTTTTTCTTTAACATAGTCTCCTCTTTGCAATAAATCAAAACCCCGCTATTAATTTCTTTTTTCAGTTCCCATTTTTCTAAATTCTTTGTATTTTTTATTTTAAAAGTTGAAACAATTATTTGTGTTAGTTAGATTCAAAGAGAAGGTATGATATGCATTAGCGTAGAGGGTGATGATTTTTATTTTTGGCTAAATTTTGACCTGATTAGATCAATTTTATTTATGAAAAATGCTAAAAAGATAAAAATAAATCAAAACAAATATCTGACCAGCCCAAAAATGGCTGGCCCAAATAAAATTAGAACTTCAAGTAAAAAAAACAAAAACACATCTAGAAATCTTTATTCTGATCTGTAGAATTTGAAAAGTCCTCTCCAGTTGAGAAGTCATAGATGATCAAGCTTCTTGCTCTAATGGTGCAATCCCTTCCTTTTACATCTTTGCTTCTTCAACAAGAAAGTGCAAAACGTTCTGCAAAGTTGAGCTTAAGCTATCAATATCATTTCTCTCAGCAACTTCAATGGCTTGCTGTATAACCTTCCTTCATGAGTTTCAAAAAGAATTCTGTTATTATTCTCTTTTATTGCATCGATATTGTCTTCTTGTTTCCTGATGTGAAAATTCAGTGCTAGATTTGAGAAATTAAACTCGTAATTTTGCTGAAATTTTGAGCTTATTCTTGTTGTTGTGTCTATAAGCTGAGTAGATTTATTTTTGTGACCCATTTTCTGAATATTTTTTTATAACCAAGAAATATTATTGCTTCTTTGTTCAATGGTATATTTGAGGGCTCTGTTAGTGTTCATGTAAGGATGATTATTGCATTTTTTGTTCTGCCATCTCCTTCTATATCTATCTTCCTTGTTCTGATTCTAAGATTGGGAATCTGTTGCTTGTCTAGATTCATAATTTTTCTAGCCTGACTAGGTAATTCTGTAAAAGAATTATATACAAGCCTTCCTGAATTATCGAAAGCCAAATTGGCTAAAAAATCAGCCAAAATATTTCCTTTTCGATAAACATGTTAGATTTGAACTTGACATTCTCGAAAAAGTCCCCATATATCTTCTACTATAACTGCTATACTCCACGGCATTTCCCATACTCTAGTGAAGACTTTTAGCAGCACTTGTGAGTCTGTTTTCAGACATACTTGCATAATTCCTTTCGTAACACAATGTGCTAAAGCTTCTGCCTCTAAATTATTGCCCTCTTATATCTCTTGTCCTTGTGCATAAACTAGATCACCTGTAGAATTTCTAAGACAAAATCCATACGAACTTCTTTTGAGATTACCTCTAGATGCACCATCCGTATTACATTTAAAAATTCCTTTTGGCGGTTTCCAATAAATAGGGAAATAATATAGATTTGGTTTATGCTTCTCTAAGCAAGCCACAATGTTGGACCAACCTGTTGGAAACTCTTGTATCTTAGGATATATCATTCTTCCTAGTTTCCACAAATCTGAATTGACTTTGAAAACCAAGTTGTTGTAAGATGATGTCCTGCCATGTTTCATGTTGTTTTTCCTTTTTCATAGATTCCATAAAATGACACTTGGTATAGCTCTCATAAATGGTTTCAAAATTGAACAACAATCGTTTGTCCACTATTTAACCACCACTTGTGATAATTGCAATTCTTCTAGATTAATACCTGAAACATTAGCAAATAATCTCCACAGCTTGGAAGCTGTATAAGAGGTTAGAAAAAGGTGAGACATAGTCTTAGATTTAGGATGAGTACAACACCAACACCTAGATGCAAGATTAATTCCCATTCTTTGCACCACTTCATCCACAGGCACCCTAAACTTCCACATACTCCATATGAAGAAAGAATGTTTGAAAGGCAGTTTTTGACTCCACATATAATTAAAAATGTCTTCTTTCTAGTCTTTTTGTCTAATATATTCCCAAGCACTCTTCATGGAGAAAATACCATTGGCCTCAAGCATCCAAATAGGCTTATCAGGTATATTTGTTTGTTTTGGTGGTGACAAATTTTTAATAATAAACAAAACATAATCTTTAGGAATATGCTCTCCCAAATTTTGTTCATCCCACTCTTGTGCATCAATGAAATTCCTTAATTCAATTTCTTCCTCTCCTGCTTCTGAAAGAATGTAATATAGAACCCCCATAGTTGTCCAATTGTCATACCAAAAACTAGCATCTCCTTTCTCAATTTTCTACCAGATTTGATATTCTATGAACTCTCTACATTAACTAACTTCTACCAGATGATAGAGGCACCTCTACTTTGAGCCATTACTGGCTGAAGTTTTTTGCAATATTTGTTTATCATAAAGGCTCCCATGGAGATGGTTTGCTTCTTAAATTCCACCATAATTTACAGAAAAGAGCATTAGAAACATCGAAAATAGACCTAAGCCCAACACCTCCTTCTGCCTTAGGGAGACATAAAGTACTCCCAATTTACCCAATGTCTACTCTTCTTTCAGTGGTATTCTTTCAAAATAACTTAGCAAAAATGTTATGCAGCTACATGATTACTCGTTTTGAAGGACTAAGGGCTGACAACAAATGAATAGGAATTCTTTGTAAAACATGATTAATAAGGACAACCCTTCCTCCATAGGACAAAAACTTTCCTTTCCAACTTTGAACCATTTTCCCAATCTTCTTCACAATAGAATCATAATAACAAATCTTGTTTTTACCATAGAAAATATGTCAACCTAAATAAATGAAAGGAAAAGTACTTTGTCTGATGTGAGTGACCTCCTTTATTTTAGCCACAACTCCTACTGATACTTTCTCATGAGTATAGAAAGTACTTTTGCTAAGGTTGATAAGTTGTCCAGAAGCTGCTTCATACTTTTTTCGAACGATCATCATAAGTTTCATAGATCTCTTATTCGCTAATAGAAACAAGATAGTGTCATCTGCATAAGCTAAGTGATTAATAGGGCCACTCCACTTAGGAACACCAAAACCTTTGAAGTCTTCCTTATTATTGAGAGCATTTAAACCCCTATATAATGCTTCTGCTGCAATAATAAATAAAATTGGTGATAAAGGATCACCCCGCTTCACTCCCCTGGCAGATTTTAAAAAGCCCTTAGCCTGATCATTGATAAGTACAGAATACCAATTATTGGCTAGTAGTCTATATACCAAGTCAATTAGTACTTCACTAAATCCAAACTTTCTGAGAACCTTTGCAATGAAGAGCCATGATATTATGTCATAGGCTTTGGTCATGTTCAGTTTTACCACCACGTTAGAAGATTTAGTCCTAATCCTGATGTCTCTGATAATTTTTTGTGCTAGTAAGACATTTTTCACAATGCTCCTACCCTTTATAAATTTTGTCTGATTTGTAGATATAAGTTGTGGCAAAAGACCCACCAATCTTCCATGAATTACTCTAGAAATAACTTTATTTATGAAATTACTAAGGCTTATGGGTCTGACATCCAAAAATGAGTTCACCAGGTCCTTTTTGGGAAATAGAACCAAATTTATATGAGTGATAAATCTTGGCAACTCTTGACCCCCAAAAAAAGCTTGGACCACATTCATTATGTCTTTCTTAAAATCTCCCAACAATTTTGATAGAAAATACTTGTGAATCCATCTAGGAAGCTAGTACTTTCTCCATTTAGCGCAAAAACTGTCGATTTCATTTCTTCCTCATCGGGAAATCTTTGGAGATTTTCATTTTGTTCCCCATTTATCAATTCTGGAATGTTGTCTATAATGTCAAAATCTTTTGGAAAACAATCTTCAGTAAACTATTTTTTGAAAAATCTAATTGCTTCCTCTACTAATTTTCTTGGTCTTCAATCCAGTCCCCTTCACTGTTCTGTATCCTATTTAATTGAAGTCTTTTCCTCTTTTCGTTCACACAAGAATGAAAGAACTTGGAATTTTTATCCCCGTCTTCCAACCATTTCATGTCAGCCTTTTGTCTCCAATATTCCTCCTTTAGATGTATATATCTAGCCAAATCTTCCTGTGCTTTATGCAATAATCCCCTATTTTGTTGAGTTGGTGATGTCTCAAATTGTGCTTCTTGACTCTAAATCACCTCTTCTAGTGTAGCAATTTTTTGGAAGATGTTTCCATAAGCCAACTTATTCCATCCCATCAAAGTTTCCTTTAACCTTTTGAGCTTGTGATGCAGAATCTGGAAAGGGTTACCCTCAAAATCTACAACCCAATGTTCTCTAACAATTTCCATAAAATCAGCATGCTTTACCCAAAAGTTCAAAAGCTTGAAAGGTTTATGAATTTCCCCTGTGCTATATTAAATTTGAACTTCTAATTGAGAGTGATCGGAACCCTTCTTAATCAAGTGCTTCACGGAGATATTGGGGTAGATATCCAGTAATTTTTTATTACTAAGAACTCTATCCAATCTTTTAAATATACAAGCCTGATCAGTTCTCCCATTCGACCATGTATATGTGCTTCCAATGTATCCCATGTCAAAAAAATCACTTCATTGATACAATTGGCAAAATCTTCGATCTCTTAAAAGAAAACGGGTAGACCTTCCAATTTTTCTTCCGAACATAGTATAACATTAAAATCTCCTCCTATCAACCAAGGATATGAATATTGATCTGCCATATGCGCTAGAGAAACCAATAACTCCCTTCTGATATTAACATTACAGGCTGCATAAACTATTGTATTCATAATTTTTTCTCTCTAACTTGGATGCTTCACTTTAACGGTAAGATCTTGGTTTGTGTTCGAGATGATGCAGATCTCCATTTCTTCCCTAGCAAACAACTAAATCTTTTCTGCACAGTTTGCTAAAGCAGTATGATGTCCCAAAGCCCACCTATAAGTGCCAATATTTGATGAATTTTGAAAAGGTTCCATCAAACCAATAATCCAATATTGATTTCTTGTATTAAGATTAGTCAATCGCTCAAAAGCTTGTTGAGTGTTGACTAATCAAATTTTCCAGAAAAATATTTTATTCATTTAGAATATTTTTGAGGCAGCAAGTCTCTGAGATAAAGGTCTGATTGGAGGGGACTATTTAACATTTTTGGTGCCTTTATGTTTAGTGTTGATACATTTGATTGACTCGAATTGCTTTGGGGATAGATCTGCAGCCTTGATTAACTCATTAATATTGTTTGTCATTTCCTGCCTTAAACTGTCCCCACTCTTATCATCCTCATGTTGACTATCAAACTTGCACGAATCTATATTGACCTGATGTGCAACATGTATATCAACCAAAATATTTACCTCTATGATTGCAACTTCAATCATATTTCCTTTGTTGTCCTGTCTAGTACTATTGCTTGCTACCTTCTGTGATGAACTTGCATTATCAACCCCCTCCTTACTGTGATTTGTTGAATTAATTTCTCTTGTACTGTCATTGAGGTATGAATTGGTGGAAAGATAGTTGTCCACTTCGTCTGAACTTGTAAATTTAATCGAAGTTCTTATATATTCAATACATGTATTATGATCCTTATTTTCTAATCCTCTACTCTCTTTATTGATTATAGGTATAGGAGATGGAGTTCCCAATTTTTCAACTGATTGTTCCTCCCATTCTGCATTCATTTCCAGTATTACCTTGTGAACAATTGTTCTTTCGTGTTGATGAACTAGGATTCTCATTAGAATCTACTGCCTTGTCTACATCATTATCTACAACTTCTTGTAGATTATCAACCCCTTCCTATGTAAGGTAATAGTATCTGTTTGCCCACCTTTTTATATCTTTCTTTGTTGATTGGTATCTCCTGCCATTGTCGACTTACCAAAAGATGACTCTATCTACTCCTTACACTATTGATTTGCTTTTAGGTCCTTTTCTCCATTGTCCTCTTCATGATTTTCCAGTTGTGCAAAAGTTTTAGAGAGTAATACTTCATTGGTTTTGACCTCTGTCAAAGCTTGGTGTTGTCCTTTTTCTTTGTTTGGAGTGAAAACTCTCATGTCTTTTGTTGCGGATATTTGTTGTTTCTATATTGGTTGTTCCTTCCCTTAAATAAACCTTCTGTCTGATCCTTTTTTCCTTCATAAATGAGTAATTTTTTCTTGTATTGACTGGCAGGTCCTACAACCTTGCCACTTGTGAGTGTTCTTGCGCCATTAAGTTGTTGTTCTGATTCATCTAAATAATGTAGTTTCTCCTCCTCCGCTCTCAATTCAGGATGTAGAACAAAACATTCAGATTCATTATGTCCTTGTAGTTTGCATTTCTTGCAATACTTAGGCATATAGTCATATCTTATATTTATCCAAGTTGAAACAATTTCCCCAGAATTGGCCATTTTGATTCCAACACTAATTCTTTTTGGGAATTCCCTCAGAAGATCAACTTCAATCTTCACTTTGGTGCAGCTGGGTCTAGACTTGTTCTTAGTTGCCATGTCTACATGTAAGGGATTTCCCACTGCTTTTGCTATGGTAAAAAGGGATTCCTTGACAAAAAAATTCGGTGGTAAGGCAGGGAAAGATATTCATGCTAAAGTCGTGGTTGTTTCAGCCTCTAGATTAAACCAAGGTTCCCATTTAAGGGGTCTCATCTGGTAGAAATCATCATTTGCTCGCAGGAAGTATGCAGGTTTCGACATCACTTGAACATAGTCTTCCATAGTTGTGAGTCTGATCAGAACATGCCTATCCCATAGAAAACCTATCTTGCACTCTACTTTCTGATCAGAACATGCCTATCCCATAGAAAACCTATCTTGCACTCTACTTTTACTTCACATTGAAGGGGAATAATTCTCCGAATTTCCTCCATCTCAGGCCATCCATAAGAGAATTTTCCAATGATAGCAAATTGCAGATCTTCTTGTACAATCATATTATTCACTTCTTCTTCCTCCCATAAAACTGTTGGCTCGCTGTGAACATATGTAATTTTTTTACGGGAATAGAATTTGATACTGAGTGATCCTTCGGAATTAAAAAATACTTGTATGTAGGTTTTGATGGAATTGGAAAAGGTTCACCACCAGGGAGTGGTGGCCAGCCACCGTTGGCGATGGCCATAACTCCTACCGGCGACAAACTATGGTTCTGTTAGGTCTCTAGATGAAGACGTTAAATACGTTATTTATGTCCTTTTTTTTTCTCTATTTTGAACTGATTTGGTGTAGCTTAGCAAACATGAAAGAAGTCTATAAAATAACTACTCTCCAAACCAACAACATATATAGTGTAATTTTGTAAGTGTAGTCTAAGGAGGGTGTAGCATAGAGGGTGATGATGAATTTTGGAAAAGTTGAAAATTCCATTGATAAGCTTGAGAAAGCTTGAAAAACAACAAAATTGTGAAATTAATTCAAATTTGTGATGGGGGCTCGTTGGATTTATGTTGGTCATGAACTTGTAGTTAAAATTTCAAGTCAAATAAAGAAGAATTTCATCTATTTGACATGAATTTGGTGCTCAAATTGTGAGCATATATGAAGATTGAAGAACATGACTATTTAAAAAAAATCAAAATTTACAAAAGTTAAATAATTGATTTTTTTTTTTTTCTTAATATTTAATTTCTTATGTGTCATTGAAAAATGACATGAAATTACGTGTGAAAGAGGTTGGATTACACACAATGATCTGATGAGAAAAGGGTTTAAAATATAGTGTTTTAACGAGTTTAAGGGTTTAATTGACAGTGTTGAGTAGGAGGGTTCGAAATACAAACACATACAAGTATAAGGGTCCATTAGACCATTTCGCCAATTATTTTATATAGAAGAAATTTATTAATCTACAAAGGTAAGATGCTTTATTAAATAACTCAATAACTCTTGTATTTTTGTACAATGAGTGTATCTCTCACTACGTTGCAAATATGTAATAAGACCCTCCTATTTATAATACTAACAACCAAAGTAAATTAGGATTAGGAACCTATAATACTAACAACCAAAGTAAACTAGGACTATGAACCTACCGAACTAACAAATCTTAATTAAACATAAATAACAAATCCTAGGCGAAGCCATGTTATCTGTTTTAAAAAGTAATATAGAAGTGCATATTTAAAGAGTTAAAAAGGAAAAAAAACATGAGACAAACCATTTTCTCAAAATAATCGAAAAAATCTCGATAATTACTTTCATCGGTCGCTTAATTAATAATTATACTCCATGTTTTCTTAGCAAGCAATATGATCAATTCATATAAACTTCACATAGTGATCTCATAATCCAAGATGGAATCCAGCAATGGGACCTATTGTCACTTTCTATTTTCCTACTTCAACAAACACAATAGTTGTCATCTATTTATTTTTTTATAATCGTGATGTTCGGATCAACTTACGTACATCTCAACTAATTTCATTATATTTCTATCCTCTCCAACTAACAACAAATATCAGATAACTCTATCACCAAAACTAAAACATGTGAGAATATTTATCTTTAATTTTAAAGTTCAACTCTTCTTCACATTTTATCATTATACATTATACAAATTAAGATAAATGAAAGATCCACGTCTTATTAATCAAATCGAAACAAAGAATTGATTGTAACGAAAGAAATTTATATTATAGTTATATATCATGAATTTATATTATATAGTTAGTAGGTTTGGGATCTTCTTCTCGAAGATACTTTTTAATAATTAAGTTCATCGTGCAACGCAAAAATGTATAAAATATTTTAATGGTTTAAGATATTAGAAAAATCTATCACCATCACCAAAGATAATATGGTAGAATGTCATAAGAATTTGTGAATAATTGAACTATCAAGTTGTTGTCATAATTAAATAAAATGAGTAAATTAAATGGCCAACTTAGATGGGGTCATGTTATAATATTGTGGTGTTCCGTCCTCTCAACTATTTTGTTTTGATATATCAGAATTATTATAGGGATATGTCGTAAGCTTAAGAAGCATAGATTAAAAAGATTATAGCATTTTAATTATACATATCCACATGTCTAAGAGGATATATCAATATGCATCTCTTATCCCTTTTAAAAAGGGTTGATTGCTGGCAAGTTATCTCAAAATTATAATATAAAAATTAAATAATGATCGAATTTTCTTTAGTGAATATATTTTATTGATAAATATTAGATTATGTTAGATTAAAAATGATATATATATATATATATATATATATACATATAACATGTGTTTAGTTTAATTGGACTTTTCTTACAAAACATTGGGAGAAAGCATCGAAGAAAGGCAAATGTATTATTTTGTTGTTTCATTTAGTAATCTCGGAATTGCTGTCCCACATAAAAAATGGTATAGAAATAGGTGTAATTATGGTATAAATAATTTTCAAATAAAAATTGTACCAAATATGAAACAAAATAATTTCACAACTTATCTCAAAATTCTAATTTTTTTATTCCATCAACCAAACGATCCTAATAGTTGGAGAAATGAATATCTTCTAAAAAAAATTCTTTTATCAATATTATTGCAACAAGATTTGTTCCTTTTATTTTGAAACTCCCTCTGTCCCTAATTACTTGTTCATTCTTCCTTTTTTAGTTGTTCCTAATTATTTGTCCATTTTGACAAATTAAGAAAAGACAATTTATTTTTTTACCTATTATGTACCCTCAATTAATTACTTTAAAAATGTAGAACTTCTTGAAAACCTTAAATTTTTAATTCATCCACTTCAAAATTAATAGGAGTAAAATGGTAAACTCAATATCTCAATCATTATTTTTTAAGGGAAAATTGTATATAATAGCAAACTATTAATTCTAATTAAATGCTATAAATATAGTTTGATTTAATTGTACCCAATAGCAAACTGTTGTTATTTCACCTCTCTCCTGGTGAATCTCGCTCGCCACTCTCGTTCTCTCCCTCATCTCTATCATTTTTTATACAAACGCAAGTGTATAAAGTGCGTTTGTGTTTGTATAAAGTGAGAGAAAATTGTATATATACATATATTTTCGTTCCCCTCTCTCCCCTCTCCCAGATCTCGCTAGCCACTCTCCCAGATCTCGCTCTCTCACTCACCTCTCTCACTTTATACAAAAAACGCAAATTGTATAAAATGTGTTTGTGTTTGTATAAAGCGAGAGAAGATTGTATATATACATAT
>JAJOOO010010843.1:0-11284 GCA_029582685.1 Solanum piurae
TTAAGCATTTCTTTCCTTTGATGTTCATTCATGAGATTTCTTTGTCTTCTATATAGCCGGTGGAGTTCTTGGATCTGTACGTGTAAACCACATCAAAAGCACATAGATGTTAAAACTACGATCTCTTTATTTTAGCCCTCCATAGAAATGCAACCATTTGAGTGAGAAATAGTTAAAAGTCACTATACCTGATGCCTAAAAATTGCTTCATGCTCCAGAATTGTCTGCCTCATTTTTTCTCTGTCACATCCCGAATATCCATCAATTGGTTGCGACGACAAAATTGAATCAGTGCACTGACTTCTTTTCCTCGACTTATTTTCATGATCTAAGAGCCATGGGGTATTAGTTCCATTGTTACTTAGATCACTCATGGAGCAAAATCCTGGCAAGTACGTCTTACATTGTACTTTAGTGCCCATTCCTGCAATCATACAAGGGGTAGAAAAATGATTAAGTCAGTAAAACAATCAAACAGAGAGAAAAAAAGGCTAAAAAACTGCAAACTAGACAGCAAAAAGATCAAACACCACGAATAAAACTTAACGGACTCTAAATCAGACTATTACAATCTTGCAAATTTTTTAGAGGGATTATAATAGTTTCAAGCTCTTTAAAAAAAAACAGTCAATCCAATCTACTTCGGTTCAACAAGCCAGAGTAATCGCTTGAAAATTCTAGTAAGATCCACGATGCTAAGAAATCTTCTGGCTATGCGAATGAAAAGGAAATTCCAATATTAAAACATATGTCTTCAGATCACGGAAAGTGTTTCCGTTGATCTTGCATTATACTTCTACTTCTGTCATTTTTTGAGCCATAGGCATAACTTTTTCGTCTTACAAAACAAGTATACCAATCCAATGCATTCATGTATAACTGCTATCTCTTTGCACACCAAATACAACATTTTTGGACATACAAATATACAATCATAACGGAGGCCAAGTGAGGAATTCCTCAGGCACGATACGCCCTGTCAAATTGCCAGTGAGGTTCAATATTTACAGAAGTTATAACAAACATCAACATATCAAAGCCTGCTTTCTTCTGATGGGTTAACAAGTATATAACAATAAAATTATTCAATTTTCAAGTCAAATTTTGGAATTGAAGGCAATATAATCTATGAATTAATTCCTTATTTTTTCATGAAAAAATAAAATAAAAATTCCGTTCAATTTTGCCCAACAAAGGTATGAAATATCAGTAAAAAAAAAACTTCTGGTCCAATTTCCCAATTCTCTTTTATTTTCTTCCTTTCAAATAATACATGAAAGCTCAAAAGGCAAACAGAGAATAAAACTTGAAAAACAAGTAAACAACATAAAAGAAATTAATAAAGTGAAAATTTTAAATTACCTAAAAAAAATCTCTGATAACTCCTCTTCTTAACAACTTGAAATTCAATCTTTAGTCTCAGAAGAACAAACAAGCATAAGAATTCTGTTTTGTCACAGAAATTCCTTTTTAATAAAACCCTACACACCCAAAACAAGAAAAGCAACAACCTTTGTGTTGTCACTTCACAAACCTTGAAAACAAAAAAATCATATCCACAATCAAGAATTCAATTAAAAACAGCATATAATAAAATTTAAATTAAACAAAAGTACCCTTGTGGTGTGATCAATCAAAAGAAGCTAGAGAGATCCCAGGTAAGATTAAGATCTCTCTCTTTGTTTCTCTCTCTACAGAGAAAAAAAAATGAAGTCTTTTGAAAAAGCAATGACTTCAAAAATGTGATCTTTTCATATACTTTTTTTTTTGTTTCACCTTTCAATCATTTCTTTACCCAATTGGCTATCTTTGATAGTTATATAACAACAAAGTAGTATCTAAATGAATAAAATAAAATATTTGACAGATTTTATTTTTCTGGGCTTTTGAGGAACCGAAAGACATAGGTATTTGTAGCACATTTTCTAGATTCTCTGTGACCCTCTCTTCTTCTCTCCTGCTTGTTGGGTACCACATAATTTAATTTTATATTTCTTTATTATTGACAACTACTTTAGATTAGGATCATTATTTTATATATATATATATATATTTTGATCATTATTAAGTAATTTGCTTTTATTTTTCAAGTAATTAATAAACGAGTACTCATAGCTATAATTATCATTTAAATGATTTGATGCAACATAAAAGAAAATTAACTACTCACATGACCATATTTACTTGTCTATTATATTATTTGGAATGTCCAACAATAATTGTTCAGTTTATAAAATCAATGAGTAATATATAATTTTATGTTTATTTTACACTTGTTATTAAAACACAAGTTGTGTGATGACTGATGAGGCATAAAATATAAAAAATTTATTTATGATCCAATCAAATTCATGATAGTAGATATTGTAGAGCCCTACTATAATTTTAGATGAGGCCTAAGTATGTTTATATGGTAACTAAAATCCACAAACAAATGCTCATAAATGTAAAAGGGAAATTTTTACAAAAAAATAAATGGAGTGAAATTTCGGACTTGGTCATTGTGGTTCGAAAATATTTTTTCTCAAATTCTGAGGAGTTCCAAGAAGAAAGTTAAACTCTATTTTTTGAAAATTTAGTGTGATTTAGGTGATTATTGTTGCGAAAAAATGATTAATAGATGATTAATTACGCATAAATTAGTAGTTACAAATTGATTTGGCATTTCTCTGTACTAAAATCTGTGCTTTACTTTAAGTAAATTTCAGATTACTCTCCCCTGGTGTTTGGGTTAAACATTTTTTTTCCAGTCAGTTAATTACAGTTGAAAACATTCGTAACAACTAATATAAACCTGATTGTTCTTAGCTGCGCATAATGCCCGAAGCCTTCACAATCACATTCACCATGTATAATATATAGTTTCAGATGCCAAAGTTGATTTCTTCACTGTTCCTCAAACTACCAAACAACCATATGAAAGCGATCAAATACCTAATTGTACTAAACTTTTATGATCGGGGCCACGCCTTAATCTTTTTTAAAAACATCTAATTAATCACTCTGTTTCTGCAGAAAATCATTCTTCAATTCAGCCATGGAGATGTCTGATTCTATTGTCAACTATGCAAAGCCAGTTCACATATTATTTCTCCCAAGTGGTCTGGGAGTAGGACAAATGGTTCCATTTTTTCGACTAGCTTCCATGTTAGCTTCACACAGATGTAGAATCACCTTCATCACTATGCCACTTGAAATATCTACCACAAAGTCCATCTTGATCAACAACTTTTTCACCAATCACCCAGAAATCAATCATCTAGATTTTCAAATTCTTCCTTTGAATACCTCTACTTGTTCAATTAGTGATCCATTCATCATGCAAATTGATGCTATTAGTAACTCACTTCACCAGCTCGGCCCTTTGGTGTCTTCTTTGGATGAACCAGTTTCTGCTATTGTCTCAGATTTTATTCTTGCATCTAGTCTTTCACAAATAGCTAATAATCTCAACATTCCTCTTTACAATATCTCCACAACATCAGCTAAATTTTACTCTACTGTAGCGTACCTTCCTGTACTGTTATCCGAAGATCCTGATGCATTTAAGTACTGCTCAGGCAATCTTGAGATTCCAGGTATAGGATCAGTTCCAAAATCAAGCATCCCCCGTTCATGGCTGGACGATTCACCATCAAACTATGTATTGAAAGACTACTTGCTGCCAAATACTCGAGCTCTTCCTCAAGTGACTGGCGTCTTTCTGAACACCTTTGACTGGTTTGAACCAGAAACAATTGCTTCCCTCGATGATGGAAGAGTAACCAGTTCACTTCCACTTGTTTTTCCTGTTGGCCCTGTGGGAAATTACAACCTAGGAGAAGACAATCAGTGTTCATGGTTAGATGAACAACCTGCTGAATCAGTTGTATATGTTAACTTTGGTACTAGAGAGCCGATTTCTGCACAACAACTAAGAGAAATAGGAGAAGGACTAGAGATATGCGGATATAAGTTTCTATGGGTGCTAAAAGAAGAGCTTCTAGAGTTGTTTGGGAATACAGTCCTGGTAGAGATGGAAAAGAAAGGGAAAATAATGAAACCACGGGATTATGAGGCAGCTATTATGGACCATCCAGCCATTGGACTTTTCGTGAACCAGTGCGAATGGGATTCAGTGATGAATGCAGCTTGGTCAGGAGTGCCAATGATGGCGTGGCCACAGCATGGTGATCAAAAGTTGAATGCAGAAGTTGTAGAGAAGGCAGGATTGGGGAGGTGGGTAGAAGAATGGGGTTGGGGTGAGGAAAATCTAGTGAATGGTGGGGAGATTGCAGAGATGGTGAAAAACTTAATGGGAGATGTTAATATGAAAGTAAACGCTATGAAAGTGAGGAAACAAGCTAGGAAGGCCAAGGAAATCGGAGGGAGCTCAGAGAAGAGGCTGAGGAAATTCATTGAAACATTAACAGCAGAACAAAAATGATGTATCTACACCATTCCTATTGATCCTTTGCTTGTAAAAATAATTGTAACTGCAATTCGTATGCTGTTAAAGTCAAAAGATTGCAGGCCAACAACACACGAATAAGTTAAAGCACAATAAGAATCAAATGCAGTCAATTATAGCAAGGTTATAGGTGTAAAGTGGAAGCTCCTGATATCGGATATCCACAGGAGTTAACAGACCTACCAAATTGTTCAACAAAGTAGAGCTTATCCAGTAATCTAAATACGGAAAGAAAAATGTCGAGGAAGCACCTTAAGGTATTAAGCAAGCATATAAACATTCAGAAAAACGTCTAGAAGAAAAACACGCAATGAAAGCATAAGTAACTAGTATCATTCTCCCTTTATTAGAAGTTCAACTTTTCCCATGTGAATAGAAGGGAACACTACCATTTAGTTAGATTGTCTTCTTTGAAATAACATCAAAAGATATTCCATTGTCTTGAAGCCTGTCTTGGAGGTCGGTTGGGCCAAACACAATCCCAGGTGGGAAAACACCTCCTTTTGGAAGATTGTTTCGTTCCTTGAGCAAAATGAGAGCACACTGGACAAGAATGATTGGAGTTGTTAAATAACCAACCTCAGGTCCCATTACTCTTGTAATTATCTCTGTATCAGGCATCCTGTTTCCTTGTGATGCAAGACTGCCATCGCTAAACCCGTGTCCGACAAACCACATCTTAAAGGTAGCACTTGCCACTTCATCTTCAGTTGGACCTTTTTTCCTGAACCATCCAAGACTGAAAAATGAAGGGAATTTCAAAAGCAGCCACCTCCCTAAACCAGTTTTACCAAAGAGACCAATGAACAGCCCGACTATAATGAAACGAACAACTCCTAACAGAGATTTTGAAGCTATCTTCACACCAAAGTGAGCTGGCTTTATGGTTGACCAAAATGCCTCCCTCCTCTCAACTTGTTCAGTGCTTTCATTAACACCAGGTAAACCATGAGGATTTTCAGCGAAACATGAAAGTGTTCTTCGGACTACAATTGCATCTGCTGATGGTAACTTTACAGCCCAAACACCAACTTCCTTTAGATGGTTCATCAATGGACCTTTAGGAGGAGGAGGACCAGGAATCTAAAACAAACAGGAAAAAATTAGAGAGTGATAATATGCTTCACTGATCTAATGTGTTATTTTACAGAGGAAACACTGAAAGTTACTGTACCAAAGCAGCATGATACACAGTATGCAATGAGTAATCTAGCAAATGTTGCAGGTATCAAATAAGCCCATCTCTAACAATGAATCTCTATTAAAAGTATGCATGTAATAAAGATGTTGATCCCTGTCATACACGAATTCGAGCTATCCATCATAAGGTTACAAATTTCTACCATATACTCATCAGCATCATCACATATTGACTACGACACACATTTTAGGGAAAGAGTTAATTGGTTCTCAAAGTTCCACATTTAAAATACATTTTTATAATGATGCCAACATTCTGCAAAATGAGGAAAACAACCTTAACATGATGGACGTTGATTGCAGTTTACATCTTCAAACACATACTGATTAATTGATTTCGTAGTTGTAACGATTAATTGCTTCTTAACCTACAGTATTCTTCCAGTGAAACAAGAGAATAAAAAAAATCCATTACTCTTTCTCAATACTGATGCAATCTTTTCAAAGACAAAATCACTTCTCATTTAGCATCATTCCCTGCCATATAATTAACACACCACAGGACCAGACTGCATCAAATAGTTGTTGGCCGTAGCAAGTAGACTAATGGATTCATGAAACTGAGTGTACATATTTATATGTGAATGCCTTCATAGAGGAAGAAAAGGGTGAATCCTAAATCTGGAGGTTCTCACAACAGTAATCACATTTTAATACCACTCACAAATTGGTTCAACTTATATTTATCCATATCCCATGACACAAGACTTAAGTTTCAATCAGTTAAAATCACAGGGGATATATTGCTTGCGAAGCACACTCCCAGTTTATCAACTTCAATTTATTCTGATATGGCTATGTAGTAGACCATTTGAATTTATGTAAAATTTTCTCCACAAAGAATGCTAAAGTTGCAGGATACCCTGAACTAGAGAAGCCAGATACAAATTTATAAGTAACACATAAATATTGAGTTATATTTTTTTTCCCCAATGAGCTGTGTAAGGCTTTATTCTATTGATAACCATGGTATATGGGTTAGCTTGCGTGTCTCGTAATCCCTGCTAAAGTTCACATAACCTCAACATTGGGCTGCACACGTAGGAGGGGATCGAGTTATATTTGTCAATTTGTCCTAAATGAGCTGTCTAATGGCTTTCAAAGAAGTTTCTGATAGTCTTTGGCAATATCCAATTCAATCCAAATTCATTAAGAAATTGAAAGTTCTAATGCACAATTGTTGAAATGAGTATACGAAGCATGTTGGACCCGTTTGGCCATAGATTTCCCAAATAAAATTTGGGGGGAAATTTGGCAAATAGTGTTTGTCTATATAATTTGTCATTATTTAGCAAATATTTTTGGCAAATAACCCATATTTCCAAATACTAGAAAAAACTAGTATTTGGGTCAAATCTCATTATTTGGCATCTTTGAAAAATTTAAATTCTACACCAAATTTTTATCTTTTACAAAAACACACTCTCTAATAGTTGTTTGCGTTGTATTGCATAATTTTTTTACGTAAACACCAAAGTAGTGATAGAATATTCAGTGAATATGATAGTTATGATATGATTATTGATGAAAATGATGAACAGTCGGCTTAAGGGTAACAAAGTCACGTGCTTTGTCTACTTCACGATGTATGGAATGATGCTTGTTGCACTCACTCCGAACTACCATATTGCTCTAGTGTCATGGACACTACTTGTTATTTGTTGCAAAGAAGATCCAATAAATTTGTAATACAAACGTATGGTTAGTTTTGATAGTTTTTAAAACTTTTGAATATAAATCATATTTCCTAAAAAAGAGAAATAAATTTCACTCAAATAATATTTAGAAATTTATGACGAAATGCGAGTGTTATGTTGTAGAATAACAACCCTTCCGTTGGGAGTTCATTATGACTAAATAAAGTAAGATGTTACCATGACTGGAATTTAAGGGAGACAAAAGAGATAGTGCCTGCGAGGTGTAACTGGATAACCAGAACTAAAAACCTCTTCAGGGTAATGGAATTGAGACCAAGATCATCAGTATCAACATGAAATGAAGCCTTACCACAGGACGAGGCCTCTTTGGTCTGCTCCGCTGCAGCTCCTGTAATTTGTCCATATTAGCCGCACCAAGCACCGCTGACTCATACGTCCCCAAATTTTTAACAATTCTCTTGTCCGATTCTAGACTAAGGTAGGCCTCAACACTGTTAGGAACAGCCGGCGGCAGCCACTGTATTGAATTGAACATCAAGCCCAATTCAACAGGAATAGAGTCAAACCCACATGCCGAAACAACTAAGGATCCATTTTCCACAGCCTTATCATGGTACTTCATCTCTATCCTCTCCATAAACTCAGGCTCCCCAGAAATATCCAAGTAATCGCATCCAGAATCAGCACAGGCATCAACAACAGGCTCACCGTAAAGATGAAATGGTCCGACACAGTTAAGAATGATTTTAGTCTGTGAAGCAAGGTCATGGAGGGAAGATGGGTCAGTGGTATCGGCAGTAAGAATGGGGATTTCGGGTGGTGGGTTTGGACGGGAAGCCCATTGAAGAGCCTGGGAAAGCTTTGAAGTGTTACGGCCAGCAATGGCTAAATTCTTCAAGGGGGAAGAGGGAACGTCCAGGAATTTGAGAGCTTCTCTAATGACGTACTTCCCAGTAAAACCTGAAGCACCTAAGATTATCACGTCGTAAGTTGGATTCGGATTAAAGCTCTGAGACATTTTTTTTGATCGGAAATCAAAAAAATGTTTGATTGGTTTTCCGATTATCTCTGGGAGCTGATCAGAGAGTGGACTTTGGAGACGAAGAGAAGAGGGAAACTAGAAATCCCCGTGATTCGGTCTGTCTTATCAAGGCATAGCATTCTATGGAATCTTTAACACGTCCAGAAATGGTATGCCAACCAACACCCTTTCTCCCCTTTTCCATGTCCAGAAATGGTATGCCAACGAACACCCTTTCTCCTCTTTTCCACGTCCAGAAATGGTATGCCATCAAACACTCTTTCTCCTTGGCCAACCAAAATCTTCACAGGCCCCAACAGGTAGTTTTGACGATAATATTACTTCATCTGTTTGAAAAGGAATGGTTTAGTTTGATTTGACACGAAATTTAAGAAGATAAAAAAGATTTTTGAATGTTGTGGTTCTACGTTAAAATTATGTCAAATATATAAAATTCTCTTTTAATCTTGTAGTCTCAAACATGCCACGTGAAAAACTGAAACTAAAATATTACCAAAAAAAGAAAAATGTCATTTATTTTTAAAAACAGACTAAAAAAGAAAAAGAGGTTGATCTTTTTTAAACGGAGGGAGTAATATTTATAATGAAGTATTTATGCAAATAGGGTTCTATGGTGTAGTGGTTAGCACTCTGGACTTTGAATCCAGCGACCTGGGTTCGACTCCCGGTAGGACCTCTTTTTATATTCTAATTTTCCATCCGGTGTTCGAATTTGTGCTCGGGGAGATTCACATTGAAGACAAATCACTCTCTAACAAAAATATTGAACTTTAAATAAATTGTTTTTCTATATTATCCATAAATAAATTGTTGATTTAAACACAATTATAAGATCTAGACAAGACTTATAGTTTCGTCCCTGCTCGAAATATAGATAGTGTCCGACATGCAGAGAGATGGAGTAATATTTAAGACAAAAGAAAACAGTACTAATCAATAATTAGCCATGTGCGTTGCTTATAATAAGTCTCAAAGAAATATCTGATTAAATTATTTAGGAAGTGACAAATGAGAAGGTTTAAGAAATTAGTAATATAAATAGGTACAATTTGAGTCATTTTCAAAACGGAAAAGGACTAAATATAAGTACAAATTGTTTTTGGAAAAGGGCCAAAACTATCCTTGAACTATAGGAAAAGGCCTAAAAATATCCTTCATCCATCATTTGATCTAAAAATACTCTTTCATTCACTTTTTTAGCTCACATATACCTTTTCACTCACATTTTTAACTCACTTATACCCTTTTATTCACCTTTTTTACTAACTCATACCTTTATGACTAACAACCAAAGTTTTTTTAAAATTTTTATTTGTCATTTTCTTATTAGATAAAATAAAAATCTCATCTCTATTAAATTTTTTCCCCATAATCTATTCAAATAAAAAAAAATACCTCTTCAAGACCCATTTTTTTTATAAAAAAATCTAGTAATTTTTGTATTTTCTCTAATAATTTTTTAAAAAAAATTGTATTAAATAATTAATATATTATAAGAATATAAATAGTGCCACAATATCTATCTTCCTTTTTAAAATAAATAAAAAAATTGTTAACTTAATTTTTTTGCTAATCTGTGATAAATACTTTTCAAAGAAAAAGTTCCACAACAATTTTACTCAAAAATTAACACATTTAAAAAAAAAAAGAAAAAAAAAAGGCAGATGGACGGTCGTAGCTATAGGGAAAATTTAAGTAAGAAAATAGAGAAAAATGTGTGTAATGTATTTATGGATAAGATAATATATTGTTATGATTATGACATAATAAATTTGTTTATAAAATATTAATCATCTATATCATGTTTAGAATCTTGATTTAATTAATTAAATATTAGCCGTTAATTTTTTCTTATGTCAAGATTCTCCAATAAGTAAAAATTTGAGGAAATGGAGAGGAGTTAGATCCAAAAATAAATAAATAATAAAAAACTACAATATTATTTTTATATAAAAAAAAATTGGGGTCTTGAAGAGGTATATTGCTTTGGTTTGGATAAATAATGAGAAATAATCTAATTGAGGTGGGCTCTTTATATTATCCAATAGGAGAATGACACATAATAAATATTTTTAAAAAATAAAGAATAAAGAGAGAATTATTAGTTTCAAGAATACAAGTGAGCCAAAAAGGTGAATGGAAGGATATTTTTAGATCAAAAGATGGATGAAGGGTATTTTTAAACCTTTTCGTATAGTTTAGGAGTATTTTTGACACTTTTCCGTAAAATATATTTTGAGACTTGATCCAAATACTATCTCATTTTATACTTTCAATTCAAATATATCTATTCCGTTATACTTTTCACAAAAAAATTCTCCTAATTTTGATGGATGAATACACCAACTATTTCATTTCCAATTAGATTGATTTCTATTAAGGTAGAAAAATAATGTAGCATTATTAATAAACTCTTACAATAGTGTATTGAACCAGTGAATGCGACATTTAAGTTTTACACAGAAATGTACAAAATAAGCTCTAATGGTCATGAGATCCCTTGAGAGAAGCTGCAAAAACCCTTGGTGCTCTTATACCCCGACGTTCCACCCCCCTCCTCAGCATTTTTTTTTAATCACGAGAAATCCCCGAGGGCCAGATGGCACATGGTTTAGAACTTGATGATAATAGACCCGCCCCTCTATCAAGTTTTTTTTTGTCTGCAGCAAGGTTCAAACTCGTGATATGAGTCTAACCTACACATCAACATTGCTTCAGAGGAAGAGTAAGATTATGGTTTAGATATCTCTGCCTTGGCAAGCGCCTCGTTCTCTTTCCCCACCCAGTTAGACTTTTTTCCTCGAGCCCCAGCTCACTAGAACAAGGCTGGTTTACCGGAGGTGTGCAATCAGCAGGAATTGTTGGGGAAGGATCAGCATTTGCTAAACGACGCCTTCCCCTGCCACTCTTACCGGTTTTCCTATGTGATAAGCT
>JAJOOO010010844.1:0-10864 GCA_029582685.1 Solanum piurae
ATATATATATATATATATATATATATATATATATACTTGCACTAGTTTGGAAATTCATTAAAGATTTAGGAGCTTTTTGTGACGACCTACCATATCATCATGTCATATAAGTGCCACATAATTACCACATAGCACAAAGTTTTTCATGTGGAGGGCTTATATAGGAAAAAGGCTAGTCCTTAATGGAATATATATTTTAGAGATATGTGGAGTATTTCCTTGAAAGACCTTACAATTTCATAAATTTACATGAAAAGTCTTTAGAACATTCTAGATATGTAAAATATTTTAGTATGGGGGATTATTTGTACATATGTAGGGATTTGCTTAACAATTATTATTTACATAGTAGCCCCTAAGTAAGTAGTACAAATAGAGGGACATTCATTTGTAAATTCGTTTGTAAATTCTTCAAGCAAAAATCAAAGTCCTCTACAATACAATCTTTCCTAGCATCCTCTTGTGTTCTCTCTTTCATAATCTCTTAATGATTCCTAGAGTTTTAGACTGACTTGGTATAACAAGTTCTCGAACAAGTGGTGTAAGAACGCGAGTAGTTTGTAATTAAGTGTAACAGGTGTGCTTAGCAAACGACTAGAGCCGTGACATTTTGTTCGAATGGATTTAATAGCTTTTGTTCAAATATGATATTTATGTTTAGAAATTCATTTAAAATGTGAATATACTCCCTTTGTCCCGTCATAGTTAGATTTCAAGAGTTAATTTCTTAATTTTCATCGTGAATTCTGATATAGAATTTTTAAGTTTTTAAAAATAAAATTTACATATTTGAAAACTATGTAAAATATTCTATAAAACACAATAAAAAAATATTTAAATGACATGTAAAAACATGGTCATTTGACTCTTAAAATCCAAATACCCCCGCATAAATTAAAAGTAGAATATAAATTAAGACAAAGAATATATTTAAAACTTAGACTAAGATAGAGATGCAAGTTGTACACTAGACTGAGTTGGAAATGAGTCATGACTAGGATCCACGAGTTCGGAATTAAGTAAATTAGAATATATTTAATGAATTGTTTATTTTGAATACTCAAACTTAGATAAATGATCTTATATCTTATCCATGTGAATTAAGAGGACCCATCTTATTGGTGAAGTTGAATTCTTTGATAGATCCTTCCATTTCTTCTTGAGAAGAAACTTAAATGACTAACAACTTTATCATGAGTATTTTCACTTTATTTATTTAACATAAATGGATCTTATGAATTGTATTAATCAGTATCATTACCACTTACTAAGTATATAAATGGCAAGTTGAATGTGAAAGATTAGAACAAACAAGTCCCAAGCATTATTGAATAGCCTTTTCCCTTCTTTTTTTTCTTCTTTTCCTTTTTCATGACTAGCATGCATACACATGAATGCAAAAGTTCTGCTATGAATTTTTTTTCAAAAAAATTATATTATATGTTTAAAACAATGTTTTTTTTTGTTACACGTAAGAATGACTTTTTGGTAAGTTTTTGAAGATATCGATAATTACATATTCAGTAAAATTTCTCATAAGTGAGGTTTGAAGAAGGTAAAGTGTACGGTGACTTTATACCTATCTTGTGGAGGCAGCGAGGTTGTTTCCTAGTTGATACATGATTACCAAATATTCTTTCAATTATTTCTGATTAATTAATTATGGGCAAACAACACAAATATCACTAGTTCAAGATCTAATTACGTGTCTTCCGGTGTATTTTTGAAATAATCATTCGTGTCAGATTTTGGTCTCCAGATAAATTATTTGGAGCATCCACATACATGTATTTATTTGGCGCATCCATATATGTGTATCTTGGATATATGAGGTCAAAATTAGGTGTAATTTATTCAATATACACAGGGGCGGCTCTAAGGCTTGGCCAGTGAGGCCATTGCCTTAGGCATCAAAAATTTGAAGTCCCCAAATTTGTTTAAATTATTATTATTAATTTTATTATATATTAATATAATTTATATAAATAAAATTGTTATTGTATATTTTTTATTATTATTTGTTTGAGAGTATTTTTTACTAATAAGTTCATAAATTCTCATAATCTTCTCACTCATTATTTGATATATTTGTTTTAACTTCCAATTTTAAATTTTATCCTTTTTATATAAGAACTAAGTTATATATATATTGATAACATAATGAATTTTTTTTCAATCTTTTCTTAAACTACGTGAACACAAAAATATTCATGCACAAGTTTTCTTTTCGTTTTAATTTAATATATTATATGAAAATTTTATAATTTATTTTATATATTCACGTGCTACTTAATGAAATGAATTATATCATTTAAAAAGAATTATATCATATAAATGATCAGAAATTTGGATATTTTTGTTAGTATCCATGCTCAAAACTTCAACTATTAAGTTATGTATGTTCTTTTCTTTTTCTTATTTGTGATGATATCCAAATTAAAATTACAATTTGAGTTTTGAAGCTTAACATCGATAATCCATCACTTTTATTTTTTGTACTCTTCTTCTTCTTCCTTTCTTTTCTTTTTTTTTTTTGTGTGAAATTTGATATTTTTTGTCTTAAATGATTAATCTATTGTGTAGAAAATAGATGTTCTTGTTAGTGTATAAATTTTATAAAATAAATTTAAGGGCCTCTTAATATGATTTTGCCTTAGACCACGAGATTTGTTGAGCCGCCCCTGCATATACACTATATTCAAGCGTGATTCACATGTATCTAGATATATTGACTCTCTTGCTCGCCTCTATCTTTTCTCACTCGCCTCTCTACCTATATACTTGCTTTTGCCAATAGGGGTTTTTTTCGTGCTAATTTAATTCATCTATGTCTCTTAATTCTTAATTTGTTAATCAATGAGGTAGGCTAAAATAAAAAAAAAAGAGAGCAAAAACTAGATTTAATCCGGGCTTGTTGGGCTTTGTGCCTAGATAGCTTACATTTCGTAAAAATAAAAAAAGACTAGGACACTCCCTTCTTTATTCTAGCCCTGCCTATCGACCCTTAATTTATCTTACTCTTCATTGGTCTCTTCTACAGATCGGTGGATTTGAAATAAAATGAATTCAAGCACAAACTCATCGGAATTTCAGAATATATTTGGAAGCAAAAATACAAGTATATCTAGGTGTATTCGGTATAACATTATTAATTAGTGAGACACTATATAATTATTTCAAACTATATGAAGAATTAGTAAATATGATAGAAATATTTGTATAATTGAGTAGTGAAATTACATGATTAAACAAACATATATTAGTTAATTAGTCACCATAGCTATAGTTTTAGTTAATTACCACTCGCGACCAACATTCAGTGATAAACGTGGGCTGGGGTTCGAGTTTGTATAATTCAGAATTTGTATAACTTTTGTATAATATAATGTGTATAATTGTTTAAAGTTTAGATGTTTGTATTAGTATAAATTCGTTATTTCGAGTTTATACAAAAATACCTCAATCATACAAACGTACTCGTTACTTGGCAGCTTAAACCGTAGCTATAACCCATAAATATATAAACTATAGCTATTGAGCATAATTAAGTTTATTATAGTGGTTAGTTACGAAAATTCCTCTTTTTTCATTAATTAAAGAGAGGCCAGGCCAGGCCTATCAAGCAGATACAAAATGGGCCTGGACCCAAGTTATGACCCAGTTTTACCAGTGAGAGTTTAGAGGATTATTGAACAAAAAGGGAATGGCAGAATCCATTTTCTGGAGAATTGGCTACTGCAAATCAATCAAATCTGTATAAAGGGTAAAACAACGAGAGAGAGAAGAAAAAGGGAACGAAAAGAAGATGAGTTTGAGGTGGTTAGAAGCTGTTCTTCCACTAGGAATCATAGCTGGTTTTCTTTGCGTTATGGGTAATGCTCAGTATTTCATCCACAAAGCTGCTCATGGCAGGGTAATCCCCTTTTTACCCAGATGCAAGATTTGATCTTTTTCCCTTTTGGGTATTTGCTATCATTCTTTTTCCGGCAGATTTTGACACCCAATTCGTTTTCTTGGGTTATTGTTTGCAGCCGAAGCACATCGGGAATGACGTGTGGGATGTAGCAATGGAAAGGAGGGACAAGAAAATGATGGAGATGCTTGCTTCTCCTTCTTCTTCTTCCTCTTAAGCGTTGTATGGTAATTTAATCAGCTGCCCTTTTAATATTATCATTTTATTTTTATGCTAATGAGGGAGATTTATTCTTGTCTGCTTGGCAATTAAGATTTAGGGTTACTAGTCTGTTCTGTTAATTGTTGTCAAATTTGCTTAATTTGGATTAAATTTTAATAAAGGGTGACCTTTGATGATGAAATTTCGTGCTTGAGCTTGATTATGAGCTTGTATACTTATACAATCTAAGAGTTGAAAAATCAGCTTTAGTTATTCTTTTCATTCTAACCAGTGTTGTCCCTATTAGCTCATGCTGCATCTCGATTTTTTACCCGCTACCCCCATCATATGTACCAGGTAAATCTGCCTGGATGGGAAAAAAATCAATCACCTACCGGTTTCTGCCTTGGTAGGATTTTAACCTGATCTCTTGTAGTCGTCATCTCATTTCATTGATCATTAGATCACGCCCTTGGATCCTTTTAAATAGACCTGCCATTCCTCCAACCTTTTTTTTAAAAAGAAAAGGTAAGGAAACACGGAAGTTGCTGTGGGAAAATAATACCAATAACTTTTCCTTAATTGTGCTTTATCTTTGGCCAATTGAGCTTTTGCGATCCAGCTGTTGCTAATGGCGACCAGTATGTGTCATGGTAAAGTGGTAGAAAGTCATGTAACTCTTAAAATGTTTTGGTTTATCAGACAACTGATTGCTAATAATTTGATGACTAATGAATCATAACGTAAATAAGCAACTTTTATAAGAGTGGCATCCATAATTTTCATTTCTTAAAAAGAAGAGTGGTATCTATGATCACTGAGATTAGTACAATAAGAACAACATACCCAGTGAAATCCCACAATCACTGAGATTAGTAATCTAGGTAAAATAAGACAAGGTTGTATCTATAAATAAATACATAAACAATGGATGAGACATGCTTTCACATTCTGATGCATTATCATTTTGAAATTCTGGCTAACTTTTGTATTCAGTAGTATCAGAGTTTTCAGGGGTCCTAGAGGAGAATTAAACCATACTTAACAGGCAGGTGGCACCATATAATTCTGAAGATGAATTAATCACTCGTTCTGTGGAAAAATGGCTATTAGACTTTTCTGTAAAGTGAGTAAAAGCTTTTCTATTTTATCTCACTAGAGATTCTCGACTAGATGAGGTCATTACTAGAGTGAAGAACTATTTTTTCCATTGCTATACTCAACGATAAAACCTTTAGAAATTATGTTCAGTTGAGAAAAGGTGGTGACTTTCAAATATTGATAAGAGTATAAGAACAGTATTTGAAGGTTAGTGTGGTGGTATCCGAGCAAGTATAGCTTGTATCTAATCAATCAATTTTGGGCTTCAACAGTGTAGTATTAAAGCTTCACTTTATTTCCATTGTGGTTTAATTTTTTTTTTGAAATTGCTAACTTTGTATTATATCACAAAGTACATGGGTTGTACACAAACCTTATATACAAATGCACTCAGACACTCCTACAAGTTTCAACTTAAAGATTGGTGCTTCTTTAGCTTCAGTTTGAGAAGCAATAGTTTCCACATTATTAGTAGAAACATGGTGTAGGTTAATCATAACTTCTATTCCCATGTGATTACTGAATAGCCCTTAATCCATTAGATATATCAACTATAAAAATGATTTTTTCTTGAAGTCTATAGCTTGGTATTTAGAATGATGGTTTTCTTAACAGTTCTTTGTCTTTCTTCTTTCTTATGATCAATGGATGCCCCAAAGCTGGTTTAAAGAATCTAGATGGTTGACACCCTCTCCATGTGTTTTAACCTAAGCAATGAATGTTTTGACTGGGCCTCTCATGAATGACGAAGACAGATTTGTTGGGTGGTGGATTTGGAGGATGAAATGCCTATTTCTCACTAGCTCTATGGTGATGAATGATGATACAGTCCGTTGCATATTTAGTGATATTCATTGAAAACCAGTTTAGGTTCTAGGCTATCTCCTAAAGTTTGGAACTAAAATGATCCTAGTGTTCGGAACTAAAATGATACAAATAACTAATTAAATCACGAAAATGGGATGTCGAAACTGTACTGGATATAACTGGATTTATCGGAGTTAAAAGCTGCGATATATAGCTCCATCTGGACTATCCCTGCTAGCGAGCGTTAAATCCATAACAGAGCTATATATTGCAGTTTTTAATATACGCTCCTTTAAAACCCTCCTGCCCCGCTGGCAGTGGCTAGAAAATGGCCTAATCCTCCCATATCTTGCCACTAAAACCGGTGTAAAGCTTCTCCAAGCTCCATTCACACATTTTTCGAACAAAATTCACTAGAACAACTGAGATGCATAGCATATTGAACGTGTAGAACAAGATTTTGGGCTTGAAACCGGAATGAGAAAGGATTTTCTTCAAAAGAGATAATTTTAAATTTCATGAATAAACTTATTGATTATTGCTTCTCAAAGTGAGGCTAAAGAAGCTATAGACAGATGATCCCAAAGAGGAGCCATTGAAAAAAACACTAAAACATGCTTACTATTATGAAGTAATATCGATTATCAACTATAATCAATGAGTCTTGTTCTGCACCTGCAGTATATATGGATCTTAGTCTTGGAAAAATTTGTTTGAAAAATGGGAGAATGGAAGTTTGGAGGAGTTAAATCATAATGGTGAGATATGGGAGCCATTTACTTGCCACTGACAGTCTGGATGGGACCATATATCACAGTTTTTAATTGCAATAAATCCAGTTATGTTCAGTTAACATCTATTCGTTGATCAATATTGATGATAGGGATGGATGTGGCACTTACAATGCCATGATTCATTTTGGGGTTATATGGAGCTATCAGAACTTGATTGTTTTTTGTTATGCAAGTATTTTTTTTAGGGTTTCCAAGGAATCTGGAAAATTCAGCTATTAAATGGTGAGTCATTCTGAAAATGTGTCAATAAAATTTGGAGAGATGGATCTCATATGTTGGTAATCAGTTAACATACAAGGAGTTTTAACCAAAATAAGAATAGTTGGATGCAAGTATCTTTATCAACTCTTGTAAGTTCAGTTCCTTGTAAACGCCAGCTTTCTGAAGAAACCTTGTAGTTAATATGACTTCTTACTGAATCATATCATTGTCTATGATCAATCGTGCAATCACACTGTTATCATATATTCTTTCATAATTTACAAGCTGTCACTTTTTACTTCTATTTCTCAAGAATGGGTTGTAGACCCTGCAGTTCAGGCAAATGCCAGCTATTGACAAATTTCCCATTTTGTTGAACATAGAATCTGGAGGGGATTTGAGTATCATTTTTGAATCACTCTTTAGATTACCTTATTCAAAACGTAAGAGCGAGATGTTTATGTGGTTTAGTTTCATGTTAGGTATTTCCCCATTATTTTCTGGACCATGGGGTTTTTTAAGCTCTATTTCTTTCCAAGTTGCTTCATCAATTTCAGAATTTTCTTCCAAGTACTGAGCTTCATTGGTATTATAATTATCCATCGGCATTTCGTCATTGTTCGAACTTGTGATTCCACTTAACTGAAGATGAGCCCTTTGTAAATACAATGAGCTGATAGTCAATGTGTATTGACTTTTAAGTCCTGGCTGCCTTGCCCCATCACCAAAATATATGAGCCTGAACCCCTTTAATAATTGTCTCACAAACTATATTCTATTGTTCTACAAAGTGGTAGTTAGGCTATCTATGTTCTATAGGGCGGAGTGTTCATCAGTTTAGAACTCTCACATTCATAAGATGAAGGTGGGGGATATGAGGATGTTACGATGGATGTGTGGGTTTACTAGGAGAGATAGGATTACAAATGAGGATATCCGAGACAAGGTGGGAGTGACTTCGGTGGAAGACAAAATGCAGGAAGTGAGATTGAGATGGTTCGGGTATGTGATAAGAAGATGTACGGATGCTCTAGTGCGGAGGTGTGAGAGGCTAGCTATGGATGGATTTAAAAGATGTAGAAGTAGACATAAGAAGTATTGGAAAGAGGAGGACATAGCACAATTGTGACTTACTGGGGACATAATCTTAGATAGGAAGCTGTGGAGAATGCAAATTTGGGTAGAAGGTTAGTAGGTAGGAGTGCGTTCATGCTAGCAGGTAGGAGTGCTTGGTGCCCTTACTAGTAGTCAGTGTTATGCTTGTAGTTTCTGATTTTTGTTGATATCTGTTGTTTCATGTAGTTCGATTGTGAAATTATTTGGTTGTGGTATTGTTCTGCTACTATCTGTTGTTTTGTCATACCTATTGTGTTTTGTACTTTCATTACGTCTTTTCTAGTCCGTTTTTGTCTAGAGCCGAGGGTTTATCGGAAGTAGCCCCTCTGCCTCACCTCTGAGGTACAGGTGAGGTCTGCATACACTCACTCTACCCTCTCCAGACCTTACTCTATGGGAATACACTGAGTATGTTATTGTTGTAATTAACGGGATAGTTCATCAATTTTTAATCACTTGACTAAGGAAGCTTCTGAAAACATTTTATCCACAAAGCACAAAAGAAACTATCGAAGATAAATTCTTCTTTATTTATTTGTTCTATTTCTAGGCATCATAAAATGCAATGTTGACACTTGACTCTGAACAATTGAACATTGCATTGGTTAAGATTGCAACTTTGTGTTATGATTATTCGTGTGCATCAAACTTGTACTGATACTGTACATTGTCTTGTGGCTTTGCAGGAAACCTGCGTTTGGGAATAAAATGGTCTTTTGAGGCTCGAGATCATGTGCAAAGTACTTTAGAGTATCGTCTTTCTTCTTTCTCCTGTTGCTGGTTTTCCATAGCCTATGAGCTTTATAACAATGAGACATTTGTGAAATGCTTCTTTGTTGCAGTTATTGGTTTCTGTTTGAACTTTTGTGGAATTTTCAATTCATTTACTCTCTACTTGAAAAGAGACTGGAATTTCTCTCTATACCCACTGAAATCCTAGATATGTTCCTAATATTCGTTTTGTGGTAACAATAATACTTGATGTGTGGGTTAAACGCATGTTATCAAATCCTACCGCAAAAAAAATCTTAAATGAACAATGAAAAGGTGAAATTTTGATAGTAAATGTATAACACATACAAAAGAAAAAACTTTACTTTATTTTTCAAAAAGTTTTGTACTTAATAATATAATGTACACAAAATATTTTATATATATATATATTAATGTTATAAAATAAAGACAAATTACTAAAATCATATGAAGAGAGCAAAGGAAAGTAGAAATAATAGTAACTATTTTTGGATGTCCCTTTTCATTATCATTCCAATGCCCTTTTATAGGCAATATGACTTGGAGTAGTCATATTGCTATAGTAGCAAGGTGATGTTACCACATAACATCCACAAATACATATTGCTATAGTAACAAGGTGATGTTAGCACTTGACATCCACAAATATATTATTTACAACACTCCCTCTTGGATGTCCATGTAAGCGCATGAATTTAGTAAAAGTTCAAGTTTACATAGTCGTTCATAATTCTTTCTTTGAATGTTCATGTATTGATTTATAATGTGCCTCATTAAAATCTTACTAAGAAAAATTCAATGGGAAAAATCCTAGTGAAGGAAAAAGAGTACACATATCTTGTAAGTTGTAATATGCATTGGTAGCTGCCTCATTAAAAACCTTACTGGGAAAATCAGTGGGACAAAACCTCGGCTAAGGGAAAAAGAGTGCAGCGCGTATTATACTCCCCCTGATTAAAACATCACTTAACAATTTGAAGATGACGCATTCCAATCTTTATCTAGACTTTTCAAAGGTTGAAGTTGATAATGTCTTGGTGAAAACGAAGTGTTAAACATCGGCTACATCCTTCTTTTGAAGATCATGAATAAGAAGAACTTTGATGAAATATATTTTGTTCAGTCTTCTTTGATGTATCCTTCTCTTAGTTGAGCACACAAGGCATTGTCTTCATATAATGTTGTTGGAATATCTCTTTTCGAAGGAAGGCCACATATTCTTTGGGTATGTTTATTGATCTCAATCAAATATATTTTTGACAATCACTCAATTCGTGATCTTGTCGACGTAGACAAATTGCTTGTTTGATTTGTTAGCAGAAACAATCAAGCACTGACAAACACTTTTAGTAAAATTGATGGTCTTGTGGAATGATTTGAAATTACAGTATTTCCAAATGAAAATATATAACTTTCATAAGTTCAAACTTCATAATTTCCTGCAATTTCATGATCAATAAATCTTGAAACAATTGATCAAAATAAATAATTTATATCAATATTTGATTCACTCTAATATCTCCACCGATAAGAGTGATGTTATATTTTGCATGCATACTAATAAAATTATTTACCATGAATAATAATAGCAGGATACATAACTGCACCAATTGCACTATGACATGGTACTTTCTAACCATTTTAATGAGATCGAAATTGATCTTTATGTTATGCGATATTATAACCATTGGGATACTATTCAATGGAATCACTTTATAACCTTTTAAATCCTTCAATAATTTTCATATAATATTTACTGTCTAGCTAGTTATCATAATCATTCATCATACATATTCAAGTGTTTCATGTATTGTCAGACTAATAGAAACCTCATTGCATCCACCTTAGGAGAATACATCCCCATATAATAATGTCAGGACTTTTGCGAATTTTTATTTTATTTTTCAATGCACAAGTCGTACTTTATATTTTATGATTTTACTTATCGCACAATAATTCATGTGTACCCCACTGACAT
>JAJOOO010010849.1:0-11375 GCA_029582685.1 Solanum piurae
ATTATTTTGTATCATTTCCTTTGATTTATATGTTTTGGTTTTTAATCAAACCTTCTTCTTCTTCTTTTTTCAACCAAAATGGACCACATTAATCAATTGCTACTTTTGTAGTACTAAATCAAGTTAGCATATTTATTTATTTATTACAAAATGGACCACACTAAATTTTAGACTATTCCTAAATAGTCAACGACTATAAATGACAACTTCATAATTTGTAAATTTTGTCAGGAGTTCGTACTTGAAATTTCAAGGGTGGGATCGACGAAAACAAAGTGTACGTAGATCTTATTTTTATTCTATAGAAATAGAAAAATTATTTTTAAAAGATCTTTGATTCAAATAACGTGTGTTAAAATAATTTTAAAAAAATATTATATGGTAATTAACAACAACAAAAAAGGAACAATATGAACAAAGATCTTCCAATATGCTAGTTTCAACAACTCTCGTTCGTTACACTTCTTCCTAGCTGTTTGGCCTGTAGTAGGTATCTGGTTTACCTCTTTAGGTATCAGCACTATGGCTTTCAGACTAAATGGTTTCAATTTCAATCAATCTGTAGTGACAGTCAACGAAAATAATATTAATAATAAAAATCAAACGATGGTGCACTACTCTCAATTTTTTATAGTACTTTTTTCGTCAATTCTTAAACTAAAAATGATCGACGAATATATAATATGTGTATAACCAATTAACCATATATATCTTAACTTAAGTTATATCTATTTCCCCCCAAGTCATTTTTCTCAAGTAAAGGGTATCAAGACTTAACTTTTCTCTTTGCATTTCACTAAAATGCATTAGCCTAACACAATGTGTTGTATACTATGCAACACAAGTTATTATTATTTTTTGGAATAAATCGAAATTTTACCAAGCGCACTAAATTTATTATGGATATATGCATTAAAAAGGCTATATTATGGTGTCTAGTCAATGCTTTGAGAACACCTATTGATGAAAGGAGATTTTAAGCAATCACTAGTGAAGACATAGCGAAGTGAAAACCTTTTGGATTATTGAATGTTAATCCGTGTGTTAGCCTATGCAAAAAGTTTAAAAGCAGGAAATAGCCTGATAGATACATATAATAATTTTGCTTAGCTTAATAAAAATGCAGTTCGATACACAAAACTGTCGCTATGCACGGAGTCTAAGAAAAGGTGGACGATAGTAAAACATATTGTTGACAATCTTACCTTATATTTATGGAAGAGACTATTTCCATGGTTCGAGTTTAATACTAAAAGTACAAATTTACAAATAATTTTTCCAAGTTTCATACATAATTGGTTTCTTAGCAAGAGGCCCAAGAGTTACTTACACAAGTGGGCTTCTTGGGCCCTCTTGAGTTCTCCTTTGATAGCAAGAGGCCCATACAAATAAATAAAAAATTTAAAGAAATATTTCTATCAATTAAAAATGTTAACCATCATGTTTATTTCTTTGATTAAAACACTTATTAGACTACCCATTTGGGCTAAATTTCATTTGGGTATTATAGTATTAATATATATATATAACTTAAATCCAAATAGTTATCCCATTTGCACACTAGCTAGCTAATTAATTAATTAATTATCATCCTTTATTTAAACACAAAGTTAAAGAATTACAGCTATTTTTGTGTATAAATAAAGTTAGGGGTAGCCTCTAATCTACTTTTTTTCTGCACTATGACTAAAATGTCACAATTCGGACATGTTTGAAATTGGAGTCCGATTCACAATTTAAAATTTATGAATTTCTATCACGATTTTAAAGTTAATTTATAAAAATAATTGAATACACAACTAAATATTAATATGTATTTATCAGGCATGAATTTTGTGAAGCTATATATCAAATAAACAAATAATAGATCCACCTCTATTTAAATAACAGGAGATAGGAAAAAGAACAGGAATTAGTGACGAACAAATTTTATCATTTAACTTATAAAATTCGTCGTTAATCATATTAAATGTTCCATTAGTGTTGAATATTTTGAAGTCATGCCCTTCCAAATTGAACAGCTCAATTTTCGTTACTTCTCTGTCCACATAACGAAAAAAAAATTATAGAATGTTTTTTCATAAAATGAATTATTTTCTAATATTTTACTTTCATAAAAAATTGTGGTGAGGTGAATATGATTCATTTATACTTAATTAGAGGTTTTAAATTCGAGTTATATAAATGAAAAAATCCTAATAGAAAATGGCTTTGCATTTATTAAACGTTACACAATGTGAATTCAAATTAATTAAAATCTTAAAATAAACAGTAAACATCAAACGAAATAGGTTTCAAAATTCAAATTAATCGAATAACAAAATAAATATCAAACATTAGACGAAAACGCTCTTAAATCTTCTTTCTAGATGTGTGAGCTCCATTTTGGAGTCATTCGGTAAAAGTCAAATCACATTGGGCAGCCAACTTAAAGTACTTTTAAAAATCTGTGGACTATATATATAGGTTAGATATTATTAGGTTATTAATTAATAATAGGCTATTAACCACATTTTTCTAATATATTTATTGCTGACCAAATTGCTAAAATAGTGTCACAAAAATCTTTGGAATAAAAAAGGGGAAAATATTTTGTATTTGAAATTATTAATCACTAATTTGAATTCACGTTGAATCTCCTAAAGGGGACGAGAGTAAAACATTTCTATCAAGAAAATTTTCATTATCAAGGCTTAAACTCGAATAATAACAAATAAATAAACCAATTAAAAACCTATTTTGTTTACATTTTTTTTTAAAAAAAAAAGAAGACAAAAACTAGTATAAAGAGCTTAGACATGTTCTTACATAATTAAGTGAAGATCTTAGATATATTTTTTTAGTCGAATTCGTCATACGGAATTTATCCAATATAATTTATATCTTTTATGTAATTTACGAGTTCTTACACTGAATCCTGACACTATTATTTGAGTCAAATAAAATTAAGTTGAAAATATTATCTTCTCCAAAGGATATTTAATTGGGCCATGGCCCAATAGTCTCACCAAATAAGGAAGATTTAGTACAAAAGATGCAAATAGAATTTGTAAATAGACACAAACACATTGAATGTGTTCGTACATTATAATTAATTATTGTATAACTTAATGTTTTTTCCCCTTCAAAATTTAATAGCATTGTCATATTATTTCATTGCACTTATTTATCATATATGATATATACTTAATAGAATTAGGTTTGGCTCCTAATTATTTTCAAGGATTAAAGAATCACTTTTTTTCAAATATGTCTATTAGAACTCAAAGGTATGCCTTAATAGTCAATGAATAACATGTCTATTAGCATCCAAAGGTACACCTTAATAGTCAATGAAGTGTAATAAGAATCAAATAAGATTGGACTTTTGACATTAACGCTAGGTAATTGCTTCATGTTTGTTTGAGCAATTCAAAATTAATCACAATCATTTAATTTGAAATTTCATAATAGTAGTCATTTTCGAAGACATGATCGAAAGTGGTCAGTAAGTATTGCCTATTTCTAGATTATTTATCAAGGAATTGAAAGCAAAAAAGGCAAATATTTTGAAGTTTCACCTGTAAAATTTGAAACTTCGCGACAGTACTGATCTCTCGAAAATATAACTAAAAAGTGATTAGTAAACTCTATTTCTAAATCATTTATCAAGGAAATAAAAACAAAAAGACCATATTAACACAACTTAAGAGAAGATTTCCATTTCCCATGCAATATTCCATAATGTATATAAAATTGTCTTTTCCTTTTTATTGAGAAAAAAATTAATAAAATGAAATAATAATAAATTATCATTCTTTTTTTCCCCATCATATTTCTAACTAAAATAACTACCATTACTTCTTGAACCAAACACAATTAAACTCCAAAAAGAAATTAAAATTGTAATTCCACTTGCTATACACATCATGTCCAAATTTTTTTCTTTCTTTTGTTTATTTTCCTTCCATTTTTTCTTTAATTCCAAAAAATTCTCATAATTTTCTTTTTCTTCATTTTCTTTTCTTTTTTTTCTTCCTCCTTCAATAACTTCTTGTAAAATGACCAAACTATCCTTCCCACACAATACTTTTCCATCCATATCCTCTATTTGCATGCTTACTTCTCGCACGTGCAATTCGCCTCCTTCTTTACCTTCGCACGTGACAATTATCCCGCACTGAACCAATCCTTCGCCGGCGCCGGAACCCATCACCGTCGAATACCGAACTTTCAATTCTCCGGTTAGCCAATGTCGTTCGACCGATACCGGGTTCAAACTCGATACATTCACCGCTCGATTCCTCGACGGGTCGATTAAAATCCAGCTCAATTTCATCTTCTGTAACTCCAATTTACAATTTCCATCCTCGCCGTCGAATTTCACCGGCGTCGGAACAATTTCCTTATGACCCAATAGCTCAATTCTGAATGGCGAACTCATGAACCACCCGCTTTCCGTCTCGTTAGTCAACACTTTCGAATACAATAAATTTCCACCAAAGTGAATATCTACCGCCGATATCAACTCCGGCGAGAGTAAACGCCGATTTGAGTTATCTCCGGTAATGGGTTTTGGGTCGTTGTGGGTTATGGACGGAAAGGAATCGGAAAAAAGTGACCGGTGACCGGAGGGGAACGTTGCAACGGCGCTTTTGATAATTGGGTCGGAAGTAGAAGGCCAAGAAGAATTACAAAATTTTCGCCAAAGTTCATCGTCGGAGCAAAGATTTTGCAGCTGCAAAGAAGCGAAACTGGCGGAGATAAGAGTTGGGCCGTCGAGTTTCGTTAAAATTAAAGTTTGTATGATGTCGGGATGGACGGCGGTGATCGCCGTCCTTCCGCCGTCGTCCTTCTCCATGGTGGTGGTGGAACAAGATGACATGAGACTATATAGTTTGTGGTATTTCAAAAAAAAAAGAAAAGATATTACAAGTTTGTGTAGTTTGAATGAAGGTTTTATATAGGGATTTTATATGTAATAAAATCGAATCAAAATTTAATTTGTACGCACCTAAAAGATAATAATAACGTGTTTTCTAAAATAGAAAAAAGAAATGCCTAGTCAAAGCCGGCATTCTTATCACACGTACGTCTTTATCCAATTTATTTCACAAAAATGTATATGGTATAAATATCTACGTGTGAATTATTTAGCATATGAAAATCATTTAGAAAGCGGAAAAAAATGTAAGGTTGCGCGTTAGCATTTTTGAAAGAGGACGAATATGTTAAAGGTATAATGATTTTAGCGTAAGTGTATGTTTAATTTTATCGAATTATACTAAATATGTTGTTACTGTATATTTTCTTATCTAAGTGTACGAGTGTTAATGAGTTGTTTTTTTGAGTGTTATGGTTTAATTCGATTGATATTTTAAAGAAAATTTAAACTATGTTGATTTTGCAATTATTTAGTTTGATAATTCAGAATATCAAACTTAACTCAGGTAAGGCTTCGTAGATAGGAAGAATTTTATAATCGGAGGAAAGGTTGAAAGAACATCTAATTATGAACAACATTAGAATTTTTCTAATTCCAGCAATAATAATTGCGATCTAATTTATATATGCATTACTTAAAAAGATAAGAATCTGTATTATATCGAAGAATATGTCATAAATTTGTGAGGGGATGAAAAAAAGAAAAGCTCCTAAAATTTAGTATGTTTTTTTTTTAATCTATAATTTAGTATGTACAATTGTCTTAATTAGTTTGATTTTTTTTTATATAGATATAGTTCCATTAATTTTGATACTATATCTTTATAATGACATAAAAATGCCTAGTCAAAAGTGGCTAACTCATCACACGTCAAAGTTTTTATCTTTTTTTAAAAAAAAAAAAAATATTGTGTTACAACTTACACATATCTACGTGAAAAGTGATTTAGATATTTGCATATGGAAATCATTCATGTTTTAATTTTATCCAAGGGTAAATATATTTGCAAAAAGAATTAGTTTTATAGCTTCTATAAAATCTAGATTTCCTTGTAAAATATCTTGTAATAAAAAATTGATTATGTTTATCATTAAAAGTAACACAAATTTTAAAAAAAACATAGTATATAAACACATTCGGTAATTTAACATCAGCAAACATCTATAACTTCCAGCTTTTTGTGTGAATAAACACACATTTTAAAACTTGTATAAATTAATTAAATAAGCAAACACACGTGTTGAATGTGAAGTATGCCTAAACAGTTCAATATGTATACTTTTTAGTAGTTTTAATCATTTACTTCTGTAAAAAAGTTGGTATTTTCTAAATATTTGATAAATTATTTACTATTAAATTTATTCCCTAAATTTATTTATAATTGTGAAAACACTATTTGATCATGTTAATTGTTTTTTCACTGACGCTTAATCTAACAATCAACGTTTAATAACTAATAAATATTGACAATACAAAAAACGTATTTAAAGGACTAAAATTGTTCAGAATATACCAATGAAGTTATTTTAAACATAACTCAAAATATAAGTGATCATTTTATCATTTTTTTCTTGTTTGATAAAAGTATTTTCAAAAAGTGTTATTTTTTGAAAATACAATAGCAACTTTTTCTAACCCCACCCAATCCCTTTTTTCATAAATGAGAAAGATCAAATTGTTGTATGTAGGTCCCAAAAAGAACAAGTTGAAGATAGGGATTTAAATAACTAAAAGGATTTCAAAAAAATATCTTCTTTTAAAAAAAAAAAGGATTTTAGAAATATCTCTAAATTGTTTTCTTTGATTTTAGAAAAGAATTTACTATGTTTATCAAAAATATAAATAATCTTTACACAATCATATCATATAAACATTATTTGAAACTCACAAGTAATTATCGGTAATAAGCTTAAATTAAATATTTTATCTAATATCACCTCTATTTAAATTAAAATCATTATTAAAAAGATGTGTCATGTGTTTATCAATATATCTATAATTCCTAGATACCTAGTGGACAATATAATATAGAAATAGCATTTATTTATCACTTTTTAGCATTGACTTTGAAAAAAATTAGTATCATTAAATTTCAATTCTTACAAGTGAAACTTTATGATAATGATAGAGTTTACTATAGAAATTGCGTTCATGAACCGTTTTTAGCATTGACTTCAAAGAAAAAAAATAGTCACTATACTAAAATTTAATGACAATCCAAATAATATCTATTGAACAATTTGTTATTAAAAAACATCGATCGCAAATCAGGTTCCAGTCATGTTTGGTAAAAACAATTAGTACTATTTTATAGTTTTAAATTTTATAAGTGAAATTTTAGGATAATAAGTATTTTTCAATTACATATACTACTAATTTATTTTATTTTTAAGAAAATGAGTGAGTCAAATAGAGCTTGCTATGGGCTATGGCTGTCTTTATCAAATTAGTTAGATTTGCAAATTGGAAAAATTAGTAATAAGGGAGTTGAATTCAAGAAAGTTATATGAAGTCAAATATGGGGGGCAACTAATAATTTTATATAAGCTTTATAAATTATAATACCAACCCTTTTGTTTTTTTTATTTCTTTATTTTAAATTTATATTGTGTAGGGCTTCATTCGTGAGGAAGCGCTCCATATCATAGATTTTTTCATATCCAAAGCTCGAAGTCGGGACCTCAGATAAAGGGAGAAACGGTTTCATCTCCTACACCACATTCTTTGATGGTATATCAACCATGTCTTTAAATGGTCCGTCCATAATTTTTATTTTTAGAAATTAAATTTATACCTAATGAAACATAATTTTTTTAAGACCTTATCTTTTAAATTTTAATCATGCAATTGAAAATGATACACATGCATTATTAGGATGGTCAGCAATCTTGTCACAAATTTCGACATGTTTATTTTCAGAATTTTATACCTTTTCTGTCTTAATTAATTGACATTGATCGGATAATTAACTTCTTTTTAAAATAAAAATTTTGATCGTAAATTCAAACATGATTTTTTATTTGTGAAATAAAATGTAAATAGTTTGAAATTGGGTAAAAACTAATAATTCTATTAACTCATAATAATTAATAATTTGAAAAACCAAATAAAAATTATTGACATCTAAATATTTAAAATATTTGAACTTTATAAATTTTAAATTTTTATACAACCATCTCAAATAATAGTAACTGAATTCTGAATTTAACTTTTATAGTATCAAAAGATGCGACAAATTAGAAGCAAATCAATCTACAAGTAGATAATTTAGAAATATTCTGTTCTAGAACAAACATTAATATAATAATTAGAAAATATGAAGATTTTAAATTTTATTTTTGGTTAATTTAAGATAATGTTAAGCAAATTAAATAGACCAGAGAATAAAATAAAATAATTTAGAAATAAAGGGTACTTTGCCGGACACTCTAACTGAAATTACTATGTTAATTATAATCACAAAAACTAATTAGCTGTAATTAAGTGTATAATTTGTCTTTAAATGAGTGTATCTTATCCATTAACCTAAGTGTTTGTCTCCATTTTATTTAAAAAATATATTTTTGCAAACAGAATGCCTTGGCCGACCTTTCACCAGGAAATTAATGTTATTTAAATATTTTTATATACACTTTGTTTTCTACCTTGTAATTAAATAACAACTTTATAAGATAATGTTGAAATTAGAATTTGGAAATTTAGAATCTTGTACTAGAGATAGATTCATAGATACATTCCCTTTTTGGATTTATTTACAATTAACAATAATATATTCGGCTAGAGTTTGATAGATTTGAATTTTATGAGGTAATAATTATAATAATCATATCGTAATTGATACATCTAAATTGTTGTTCAAGTCTACAAATATTTATGGTAATTAGAAGAGAATTCAGGATTTTTATTGAACGGATTTGACCTTCGTGTTATGACATAAAACTATCTTAAGATGTCATATGCATTTTCTTCTTCGAAAATCTATCAGTTTCTGCCCTAATTAATCTCCACCCCGGTGACCTCGTCTAATGATGATTTTGATTGGCAGACAATTCTTGTCAATGAATATTATATTCAAGCATTAAGTGAAAATTATTTATAATTAATGCCACCTAACTATAATTTGGCAAAAGTTATACTTTGGTGCAAACCATGATTAGTACTCTTTTGGCCTATTTTGAGAGTAAAATAAAAAATGTTCTTCTTTATCCATATTTTAAAACTAGTTTAAATTATTAGTCATTAAAGTTTATAATATTATTTAAGTAGCTTTCAAATATGTAACTTTTACTTTCAAGAAATTTGAAGAATTTATGTTTAAATTCAAAGGAAAAAAAAGTATTTTGACTCTCATATCTCACCTTACTATATAAAATGAAACAGAAGAATCATTATAGTATACCCATTCGTCTCAAATTAATAATTACTTTAAATCAATAAAATTGTCCAAAAAATATCACTTTAGTTAGAAGTTCAATTCGAAAATTGACGATTCTATTCAATTTTATGCTTACTTAATGTGAATTATATTCAACTATGCGTTCAATATTAAAAGAGTAGTTATTTTCAATACTACATAATTCTAAAAAATAAATAAATTAATATGTAGGGATAACTTAATAAACTATTTGTCATATTTATTATTTTCTTAATAAATATAAAAAGAGTTAATCACCGGAAGAAAAGGATTTTATTATACATATCATAAGATACAATAAATTATTTAATTAATAATTTTACAAAATGCAAAATATTATTAGACGTGATTCCAATTCCATCATATTCTTCACCATTTTCCAATTAAAAAAATAACAATGAATTTTGTACTTATTTGGTAGGTAAAGTCAATTAGTTAATTAATTAGTAGTTACCTATAACAAGTGGCTAGGTGCAGTTGGTTATAGGTGGAAAAAGTCAATTAGTTAATTAATTAGTATTTAAAAAGCTTTTGCGTGTATTCTCAAACGTGAATATGTAAATAAGTTAATCACTTAATTAGAGGTCATCTGATAGGTAGTTAGAATTATACAGACATTAGTTATGCAGGTATTAGCTTTACGGGTATTAGTTATGCAAGTATTTGTTAGTCTATTTTTTATCTACACTCGATAATACATCAATAGGTCATTTGGTAGCTTGATAAAGTTATGAAGGTACTCCCTCTGTGCCTAATTACTTGTCCACTTTTTCTTTTATAGTTGTCCCTAATTACTTGCCCATTTTGACAAATCAAGAAAGGACAAATTCTTTTTACCTATTATACCCTCAATTAAATGACTAATTACTTTGAAAAATGTAGAACTTTTCATCCACTTCATAATTAATAGGGGTAAAATGGTAAACTCACTATGTCATTAATTATTTTTTTAATAGGTGTGTCAATTCAAAAGTGGACAAGTAATTAGGGACATAGGGAGTATTAATTATACATGTATTAATTATTCGAGTAAAATTGATTATGTGGATATTAATTATTTAAGCAAGTATTAGTTATTCTATTTTCTATATCCGCATAAGATAATACATCAATTTCTCATAACTTATACATATAATATTAATTGTGGGGGTTTCTAAATTACAGACCAAACATCGTTTAATTTTAAATATGAATAACTTATTTCCTTGAAATAATAACATCTTTTAATTATACACATTAAACTTATTAGTAAATCATAAAATAACCTCATGAGCGTTTCAATTGACGTTAATATATACATATATATAAATAAAAGATAAGACATATTTAATGTATTAATTTATTTATGTGATAAATATTTGTAAACATATGCAAAAGTTTCTTAAAATATGAGTCGAAAACGTGAAAAATTCATCATGTATTCAAATGTACAATGAACATATTATAATTTAAATATTTAAATAAAATTTACTAACAAATTTACGACGTTGGCTACCAATTCAATCTTAATATTAAAATTAGAGAAACATAGTTTATGCATGCAAGGCTCGTGAATGCATGACATGATGTACTACAATCTTTTAAGGCTTAAGTCATCTCTGACCACTCAAAGTTGTCCGCATTATTCACTTAGACACCTCAATTGAAACTTGTACCTATTGAACACCTCTTCCATATTAAATTGATACCACTTGAACACTTTTTGCCTACATGGCATTTTGAGTGTGATTCACGGCTAATGAGCGCGTGAAAGCATTTTCTTACTTTTTTTTAAAAAAAAAAAGTTTGTCTTCTTCCTTATGTGCCATTACTCCTCCACCTTTCTTCTTCCTTTTGCTTGTTGCCATTACGCCTCCACCTTACAACCAAGTAGCTGCCGCTGTCGCCGCCACAATCATCCACCAATAACACCCTTCTTATCTTTCTGCTTATCGGATCTTGCCGGCTGGTGATGATGAGTTTGTCACTCATACAAGGCTACTTTTTGCCAGAGGAAGAACAACAAGAACCTCAGTACGACAAATCCGACGACAACGA
>JAJOOO010010850.1:0-15679 GCA_029582685.1 Solanum piurae
TCCCTAAAAAATACCAAAACTTAGAGCAAAAAAAAAGAAGAAAGAGACGCTAGTTTTACAAGGACAACCACAATTTTCTTCAGGTTTCAGCCCCAAAATCTAAAGGATTTCTCTGGGAATTTCGTCACCAAGTATGTGGGATTCCACTAGTGGGTTCCTTTCATCTACTAGGTGCCTAGAATTCAGTCAGTTCCTAGATTCCACATAGCTTGTTTAGACCTAGGGTTTGTAAAATCTTGGGATTTTTTATTTATTGCAACTTCTATAGTATCCATAGTCTAAATTACTCTCTCACCGTTTCCTAGAAAGTCACCTCAGCAGACCTTGTAGAGTAAGAAATGGTAGATTTTGATATCATTCTAGGCATGGATTGGTTACATTCATGTTACGCCTCAGTCGATTGTAGAACTAGAATTGTTCAATTTCAGTTTCCAAACGAGCCAGTCTTATAGTTGTTGGGTAGTAGCTCTGCGCCTATCAGTCGATTTATCTGTTACCTTAAGGACATAAATATGATTTCCAAAGGGTATATCTATCATCATATTCGGGTAAGGGATTCAAACTCTAGAACCCCAACTCTTTATTCAGTCCAAATAGTAAATGAGTTTACAATAGTGTTCTCAGAAGATCTTCCCGGAGTTTTTTCCCGAAAGGGAAGTTTACTTCAGAATAGTTCTCCTTCCAGATACCCAGCCCATTTCTATTACTCCTTACAAAGTGGCTCCAACTGAGCTAAAGGAATTTAAAGAACATTTGAAAAACTTTTTAGATAAAGGCTTCATTAGACCCAACATCTCTCCATGGGGTGCTCCAGTGTTGTTCATGCAAAAGAAAGACGATTCTTTTAGAATGTGCATTGAGTATCGTTAGTAGAACAAAGTCACAATCATGAAAAAATATCCTATCCCTAGGATTGATGACTTGTTCGACCAACTTCAGAGTGCTAATTGATTTTCTAAAATAGACCCCATATCTGACTATCACCAGCTCAAAGTCAGAGATAGTGACATTTTGAAGACAGCCTCCAGGACTCGGTATGGTCATTATGAATTTGTAGTTGTCTTTTGGACTAACAAATGCTCTTGCAGCTTTCATGGACTTAATGAACAGGGTGTTCAAACAGTATTTGGACTTGTTCGTTATCGTCTTTATTGATGATATCCTCATTTATTCTCGAAGTGAGGGGGATCATGTGACTCATCTGAAAGTTGTTCTACAAACTCTCAAAGATCGCCATTTATTTGCTAAGTTCAGCAAATGTGAATTCTAGTTCAGTCGGTACATCATTGGGCAAATTACATCATTTAGCACAATTTTGGGTTACTTAGACTTCACCCCACTAGACCCAACACACATAAACCACAACCCAACAGTTTAACTCGATTTTTCAAGAAAGAGCACTAGAATTGATCAACTTAAAGAATTTAGGCACACATTTAAACAAATTACGGGAAATCCAACACATTAAACACGATTATACCAATTAGCCAACACAAAACAACAACAAATTTACCTATTGCATTTGATTTTAACCACAAAATTAAAGTACAGGGTTGGGAAACCAACCTTAATGCCAAATTTTGAATTTGAATAGCTAGGCGGCAAAGTTCCCCAATTTGGAGCACGATTTCACACAAAAAAGCGGGTAAAAGCAATAAAATTTGAAAGATCAAAAGTTAGGTGAGAGGGTACAAGATTTAAAAATGAGAGAAAATGAAGGATTTTGAAATTTTAAACCGTTTGGCCTTTAAAACCTTTTAGTTTGCGGCACCTTTGGCACCCACGCTGTGATTCGCCGAGTGGTATTTTACCTCACTAGGTTTTACAGAACTCCCAGAAATTTGAAGGTTCAAACGGCGGACAAATCAAGCTTGCCTACCTGTTCGACGATTCGCCGATTAAGCATTTAGCCCGCCAAGCTTTACAGAGTTCCCCTTCAAGCTTTGTTGTTCCAACGGTCCAAGTCACGGATCGCCGACCTATTCGGGGGGTCGCCGACTGGACTTTGGCTCTCCAAACTACCCATTTTCCAACACTTTTCAGTTTTCAACCTGCACAATCAACACCGTTATAAAAAATTAAAAACTAAAGCATTAAAAACTTGGGTTGCCTCCCAAGAAGCGTCTTAGTTAACGTCATGGTACGACGAAAGTACCTATTTACGAATCATTCTTCGGGTTTGCCAAGGTATCACTTGGTATGCCCCTTTTTGGCCTTGGATTCAAATGAGAAGAAATTTGACCCATTTGGGTCTCCATTGCTTGATTGACATGGAATGAAAGGTGACCGTCTGAGTAAGTGTAGAGACGTCATACTTCATCTCTTTCAACACCTTGTTTGACCCTTCAACTTTGTTGAGAATGCATGAGAGCATGTCTTCCGTAGGAACATTTTCAGATTCCTTGGGCTATTGACGCTCATGGGGTGGGAGTACATGTCCTTATTACCCTTTTTTTCCTTCCAAGTGGTGTTACGATCACGCCATTCTATGTCACGGTATCTCCATCCCTCATCTCTATTCCAACCTGGTTTTACCCCGGCCTTGGATAGTTTTGTCGATATACACCTCCTTGATTAGCTAGGAAGTTCACTTCCTCATTGTAAAGTGATTCAAATTGAGCTTAGTCAAGATTTACTCCACCAACACCAACAACATTTACACCCTTTGCACCACTACCCATCACATTTTTCTATCCAACTGGGTCATCATTTTGTTCGTGTTTTGGTCCCTCTCCTGATCCTTTTCGATCTGTTCTTTTGTCATTCTGAAACTGAGAGGAGACACTTGGTCCTCACGAGTATACCATGCTCTGTTTATATTGGTCATGCCATGAAGAAGTTGTGATGCTACTTCATAGGGTTGTTGCATTATATCATCGGAAACAAGTTGATCATCAACTCCTTTGTTCACTGAGTCAAGGCTCCTATAGAAGTACTGCTGCAATTTGTGATTCAGCAACCCGTGGGTTGGACATTGAAGTAACAATTTCTTAAACCTCAGCCATATCTCATGGATAGGATTACCTTCCAAGATCTTGAAACCATGGATACTATCCCTAAGGGTCATCATCCTTGATGGGGGGAAAATCTCACATGGAATGTTGTAGTAAGCTCATCCCAAGAGATGATGGAATCCCTTGGCAACTCAGCCAAGCATTTACTAGCCTCACCCATCAAAGAGAATGGGAACAACCTGAGACAGAATGATTCTTGTGAGTTCTTGATTGAAAATGGACAACAAATGTCCACGAAGTTCTGAATATGTTCACGTGGGTCTTCGTGAGCCAATCCTCCATTTAATCCCTTAATTTGGAAGAGCTACAACATTGTTCTTGTGACATGGAAGACGACATTCCCTTCAATTGGAGGTATACGTATTACACCCACACCACCCAATGGAATTGGGTCATTTACATCATTGAGGTTCCCAATATCGTCTTGGTGGCCCACTTGGCTACCGTTGCTCCCGTTTACGCTCATCTCTTCCTCTATTCAACATAAGCAACACAAAAACCAAAAACTAAAGTAAGTAGATTCAACTACAACCCAAGAGATCACAATTCCACTTAACTAAAAGAATTTTAAATGACACCAGTCCCCGGCAGTGGGGCCATTTCTTATTAACGTTTCAAACTCACCTCATCCAATTCTAGGTGCAAATGATCATTAAGCAGTATAAAACCCAACAAATGAGTTGGGGTCGAACCCACAGAGAGCGGTACGTGTTCAAATTCAATTGGGAAGTACAAAAGGGATCTAACTAGCTATAGGAATAGAAATTATCGAAAAAGATATGAAACAAATCAACAAGGGGTTACACGAATGTCAGATGGGGGATATAACTTTCTCTCGAACAACTATCCTGAATCATGTGATTTCTTTTGAACATCAACAAGCATAGCAATCAAGAACAACCCACACCATAATTCATCCACTCTCTCGAGCTAGATGGGTAGGATTGGGTTTAGCATCAGTTAAAGATAACTGCAAATTAGGGTGAGTATTAAAATATACTTGGCAATATGCGACCGTGGACTCAATCGAACCCATCAAGGATTGTCGAAAATTTAAATTTGGAGCATCACAAAGAGCAGCTAAAAATGTCTCAGAGAACCCTTTAAGAGTTAAAGGTTTAAAAATAATTTGAACCATGCCAATATGCAAAAAGTTATACTGGTATTTATATAATTCAATATCACGTTAATTTAACAAACGAATAGTCTGTTCAAACGAATTTAATGCCAAAGATTGCTCTGTTGTTTTAATTAACTATTTATGAGATATCTTATTAAACCAACCATAATCGTAAATGGTTTTAATATCAATTTTTGGAACAGTCCATTTGTTTAACAAATCAAGGTTTTGAGGTATATCTACCTCTTTCAATCTAGTACTTTTAGTACTCATTTCTCCTAGATCCATGATCAAGAGAACATATCCATGTCGAATACTTCACATCAATATCATACTTACCATGAAAGTTCTTAGGCTCAGATACCAAGTAGCAGGATCTCTGATGAGGGGCGGTAGTCTGCGGTTATCTTCAATCTAGTTTGTTAGCATCCAAATTCAGGGAATAAATTCAAATCAAAATATATATAACGTTTTATATAGTTTTATGACTTTATGGAAGGACTGAATCCTTTTACACGAGCAAAAGGGTCTGTCGAGATTCAATATGTATTGTTATTGAGCCCATGTGTCTAGCAGTTCAAACCAGGTAAATAATAATAATAATAATGAAAAGTTTCGACGGATCGTTCAATCTTACTCAAGGTGCCTTTACAATTATGAACAATTCTGGCAATAATTATTGGAAGCTTCTACTATCCGGGTCCGCCCTACACGCCCTCCTAGCTAACGGGTAATCCAACAGATTCCTTCAACAGCCTTTCAATAACCTGCTTGGATATCTATACTTAACCTTAGTATTACTGTTCAAACTGTCTTAACAATAGACATTATCACCATTTCTTATAGTAACCTAGTATGTTATAGTTCAACACAACTAGTTTAGCCTATCATTTAGGTTAAGTACATAAAGAAAAACTTAAAATAAATAAGTACCTGGAGTAGAACTCCACTCGGAATGATGTACCAACCAAGCTGAAAGATTTTTATTATTCAAACTCCAAAATTTACAAATAAAATATTACAATACTAGAAAGAGAGAGTTAAAGAGAGAGGGGGTTCTACGACCTGCTTCACTAAAGAGAGTTTTTCCTCTTTATACAGAGGTCGAGGAATCTAAAGTGATAAAATAAAGTGACCCACGCAATTTACAATGGCCAATAAAAAATAGATAAGACCGACATATAGGTGTGGTCTTTCCATTACAACATGTGGCCGACATATCATTATGGCCTCCTTTATTAAAGTCTTTTGGCTTATTACCCCAATTATTTTGATTTGTGGGGCCTTCTTACTTTACACCTTTCCCTTTCCCTTGGAGGTGGTGTTGAAAGAAGATTCTTCCACTTGTTCTTGGTGTCTTTTGAGAAGAGCCTCGATGTCATTCTCTTCGTTGATATGAGCACTCTAGGCCTCTCCTTCCATGCATGATTCATCGTCATCGTTGGTGTGGCTAGATGACACCATGGATATATCATCTCTAATGTCTATATCAAGATTTTTTATTAAATCTCTCTTTACTTCTTCCATATATATGGAAATTGCTTCTGATTTAGATATTAATCCTTTCTTCATATGAAGCTTCCTTGCAATTTGCTTGAATAGACTGATATCATCCAAATGTGGTTTTAATCTATCTGTATTATGGTATTTCTCCATTGTTATATTTATTGAATCAAGGATGTATGGAGCATGAATTTTTCCTTCAGGGCCTTTTTGTACCAATTTGTTCCAGAACTTTGTATGAAAAGTTCTTTATAGACTGGGAACCCTTCAGAAGTATTATTAACTTCTATGGACCATTTCATAATCAAGGGAATTGAGACTTCCATGAAAAAATACATTAAGGACATACCCTCAAAGAATATATTATCTTGTTCCAACCTTATAAGTATAGGGGAGATGTCCACCCACTCAGAATATAATGTTTTGTACGGTTCTGGCAAATTTTTTACCGAGGGACCATATAAAGTCCACCATTTACAAAACCAATTTGGAATAGGTTGGTTAAAAGCATGGGAGCATATTTTTATGAACCAGGAATGCTTTCTATTTGAATTTTCATATAATAAAGCTTCATTAAAGCTATTCACATAATCCCAGTAATTATATTTTACTGCAATCTTTTGTTCTGGATAGATATAATCCTTTTCCTTTAAGGGACTCATTCCCCATTCCTCTGGAGTCATAATTTTCTTTATAATGATCTTTGAAAAGTTATAAACTTTTCTTGTATTGGCTGGGTAAAAATGCTGAAATTAACCAGAACCTGTGACAGAGAGTATCATCTCATAATGCATCCTGTATTTATAAGCAGGTGCAGTATAAGAAACTGAATCCAGATATCTATACATTAATTGCCATGGGTCATTTTTCCATTGCAAGTCACTGTGTTCTAGAAGAAGTATGACTTCTGTTTTATCATTTTGATAGAATACTTCTGTGCTCTCTTCATCTGCGAGAACTGTGGAATAAGACGGAGGAATATTATCCTTGTCATGCTTGGATTGCATAAAATCCAGAAATTCCTTATACATTGGATGGTATGTATTAAGACCACTTGTAGAAGCAATATTTGCTGCTACCAATTTTTGGTATCCCATTTGAGCGAGGATAATACCTCTACCAGCTCCACCATCTCCTGTTCTTCCTCTTCCTCTTCGTGAGGGTGGAGGCCATGAAGGTCTCATCCTGAAAGAAAAGCAAAGATTACTCTAAATATTCTCTTGTAAGGAAATCATGCAGACTATTATCTGAACCTCTTTTATAATGAATATCGAAATCAAATGGTGCTAATAAAGCTTTCCATCTTGCAAAGATTTGTTTAGAAACATCATGTTTACAATCTTTATTAAACATAAATTTAGCTGCTCGACAATCAGTTTTTATCAAAAACTTTTGGTTATAAAGATCTCCTTGGAACTTTAAAACACTTTTCACTATAGCCAGAATTTCTTTTGCTATAGTGGCGTAATTTTTCTGGGCGTTGTTCCATTTACCAGAATATAACGGTATAATATAATGACGTTTATTCTACGGAAAATATTGTGTCAGGATACCACCATATCCTATATCTGATGCGTCTGTTTCAACCGTCTTATCCCAATTTGGGTTGGCCAAAGTAAGACATGGAAGGTTTTTAACCTTTGTCTTAATCTCTTTAACTATTGCAGTATAGTTATCTGTCCAAGCCTTAGGATTATTTTTTAGCCTGTCATATAAAATAGTAGAATCCTTGGCTAAATCCTTTATAATAGGAGCGACATAGTTAAGATTTCCAAGAAATCTCTGTAACTGGGTCTTATTAGTCAAAATGTCAAGGAATTTGGATGCAAATTAAATGCTTCTATTAATAAGGATAATATTACCCCTTTCAATATTATGACCCAGAAATCTAACATTTGTTTGAAACAAAGCCATTTTGGGGCTGGATATTACTACACGATTTTGAACAATAATCTTTTTAAACAAATCAAGGTGTTTAAAATGAGTTTCTACAGTTTTGGAAAATACAAGAATATCATCTATATAGACTATTATGAATTTATTGTATGGCATGAAAATATCATTCATCTTTTTTTGAAGTTTAGAAGGAGCATTTTTTAAACCAAATGGCATGACCTTCCACTCATATTCACCCATAGGGACATTAAAAGTTATTTTAAATCTCTATGACTCAGCTATCTGAATCTACCAATAGCCTGATTTTAAATGAAATTTTGAAAATATAATAGCATCATAGACTCTATCCAATAAATCTTTTTTATTAGGGATAGGGTACCTAATCCATTTCAAAGCTTTGTTAAGCGGTTTATAATTTATTACCAACCTGGGTGCACCTCTTTCTTGTTGAGTGTGTTTATTAACATAAAAAGTTGTACAAGACCATGGAGATTTGGAATGCCTTATAAGGCCCTTTTGAAGCAAGGAATCAATTTCTTTTTTGCATAATTCCAGATAATCTGAATTCATCTGGCAAGGTCTTGCTTTTTATAGGAATATTATCCTCAATAAAGTTATCCTCATAATGGAGGCTGGCCACATGCTTTTTTCTATTCCAAAAAGCATTTGGATGGTCTCCATAAATATCAAGGGAGAACTGATTTTTGAAAATAGCAATCTTATCCTATAATTTAGAATTTTGGAGAATATTATCAATCTCAATACTATTAATTTCTCCTTTTATCAAGCTGACTTTGTTATTTTTCAAAATTAATTTTGAAGATAGTTCATTTATCATTCTTGTAAATGGTTTAGTAATAAACTCTAATATAAAAGGTTTTCCATTCCAAGTACTAATGATTTTTTTATTATCCCAATAAGTAAGGGGGGAAATATCATTTATAAAAGAAACTTATGACTCCAGAGGAATGGGGAATGAGCCCCTTGAAGGAAAAGTATTATATCCATCCAGAACAAAAGATTGCAGTAAAATATAATTACTGGGATTATGTGAATAGATTTAATTAAGCTTTATTATATGAAAATGATAATAGAAACCATTCTTGGTTCATAAAAATATGATCCCATTCTTTTAACCAACCTATTTCAAATTGGCTTTGTAAATGGTGGACTTTATATGGTCCCTCGCTAAAAATTTTGCCAGAACCGTACAAAATATTATATTCTGAGTGGGTGGACATCTCCCCTAAACTGATAAGTTTGGAAAAAGATAATATATTCTTTGAGGGTATGTCCTTAATATATTTTTTTCATAGAATTGTCAATTCTCTGGATTATGAAATGGTTCATAGAAGTTAATAATACTTCTGAAGGGTTTCCATGTCTACAAAGAACTTTTCATACAAATTTCTGAAACAATTTGGATGCAAATTCAATCCTATTTTGACTAATAAGACCCAGTTACAGAGATTTCATGGAAGTCTTAACTATGTCGCTCCTTTTATAAAGGATTTAGCAAAGGATACTACTATTTTATATGATAGGCTAAAAAATAATCCTAAGGCTTGGACAGATAATCATATTGCAGTAGTTACAAGAATTAAAAAAAAGGTTAAAAACCTTCCATGTCTTAGTTTGGACAACCTAGTTGCACCTCTTTCTTGTTCAACATATTTACTAACATAAAAAGTTGTACAAGACCATGGAGATTTGGAATGCCTTATAAGGCCCTTTTGAAGCAAGGAATCAATTTATTTTTTGCATAACTCAAGATAATCTGAATTCATCTGGCAAGGTCTTGCTTTTGTAGGAATATTATCTTCAATAAAGTTATCCTCATAAGGGAGGCTGACCACTTTTCTTGTTCCAAAAAGCATTTGGATGGTCTCCACAGATATCAAGGGAGAACTGATTTTTCAAAATAGCAATTTTATCCTGTAATTTAGGATTTTGGAGAATATTATCAATCTCAATACTATTAATTTCTCCTTTTATAAAGCTAACTTGATTATTTTTCATAATTAATTTTGAAGATAGTTCATTTATCATTCTTGTAAACGGTTTTGTAATAAAATCTAATATAAAAGGTTTTCCCTTCCAAGTACCAATAATTTTTTTATTATCCCAATAAGTAAGGCGGGAAATATCATTTATAAAAGGAAATTATAAATCCAAAGGAATGGGGAATGAGCCCCTTGAAGGAAAATGATTATATCCATCCAGAATAAAAGATTGCAGTAAAATATATTACTGGGATTATGTGAATATCTTTAATAAAGTTTTATTATATGAAAATGCTAATAGAAAGCATTCCTGGTTCATAAAAATATGCTCCCATGCTTTTAACCAACCTATTCCAAATTGGTTTTGTAAATGGTGGACTTTATATGGTCCCTCGGTAAAAAAAATTCCAGAACCGTACAAAACATTATATTCTGAGTGGGTGGATATCTCCCCTAAACTTATAAGTTGGGAACAAGATAATATATTCTTTGAGGGTATGACCTTAATGTATTTTTTCATAGAATTCTCAATTCCCTGGATTATGAAATGGTCCATAAAAGTTAACAATACTTCTGAAGGGTTCCCATGTCTACAAAGAACTTTTCATACAAAGTTCTGGAATAATTTGGAGGCAAATTCAATGCTATTTTTACTAATAAGACCCAGTTACAGAGATTTCTTGGAAGTCTTAACTATGTCGCTCCTTTTATAAAGGATTTAGCCAAGGATACTTCTATTTTATATGACAAGCTAAAAAATAATCCTAAGGCTTAGACAAATAATTATACTGCAGCAGTTAAAAGGATTAAGACAAAGGTTAAAAACCTTTCATGTATTACTTTGGCCAACCTGGGTGCACCTCTTTCTTGTTCAGCGTGTTTATTAACATAAAAAGTTGTACAAGACCATGGAGATTTGGAATGCCTTATAAGGCCCTTTTGAAGCAAGGATCAATTTTTTTTTCATAACTCCAGATAATCTGAATTCATCTGGCAAGGTCTTACTTTTGTAGGAATATCATCCTCAATAAAGTTATCCTCATAAGGGAGGCTCACCACATACTTTTTCCAGAGCCAAAAAATATTTGGATGGTCTCCACATATATTAAGGGAGAACTGATTTTTCAGAATTGCAATCTTATCCTGTAATTTATGATTTTGGAGAATATTATCAATTCTATTATGCATAGCAGTAGAGTCAGAGAATTTAAGTTTAACAGTTCCGTCATTAAACTATTCAATTTCCGAAACCTCATTATTAATATTATCTTTTGGTTGGGCTGCTCCTTCAATAACCCACTATTGTGGGAAAACAATTTCATCCCACTAAATAGGTCTTCTGGTAACAATCTTAGATTTACCAAAATTGGTTTCTATAATAATGGTTTCATTTTCAAAATCAATAATCTTACACATAGGATTCAAAGTATGTAAGAGTTTATAATAAATTCGATAGCATAAGCAAACAACTTCGGTTCCAGGCATATAATCATCACCATGAAGTTTAACCTTAAGAATAAGAAAACTTAATGAATTCTCATCTTGCAAAGAAATCTGAAGATTAGGATAAGCATTAAAATAAACTGGTCCATAATCTAGATTAGTTTGTATCGTCCCTATAAGGGATTTCTTCCAATTTTGATTTCTACCATCTCTTAAAGCTGCTATGAAGCTTTCTGGTAGACCTCTCAAGGTGAGGGGCTTAAATTCCACTTGAACCAAACCAATATGCATAAACCTGTAAATATCTCTATAAGGGGCATGATCATTTTCAGATAATAATCTAAAAGTTTGATGATCGCTATCAATAGTAATAGTTTCTTTAGTGGTTTTAACCACTTGTTTGAGACCAAGTTTCTCAAAAGTTCCTATCTGGTATATAATCCTGGGAGGTATTTTAGGAATAGTCGACTTATTAAGTAGATCTAAATGTTGTGGTATATCATATTCTTCTTTTCTACTATTTTTAACAGTAGATTTCTTCTTTATAAGATTCATAAATAAATACTGTGTTGAACTTTACCACCTATAGTTACTATAAATCCATGGCTCTGATACCAAAGTTTCGACGGATTGTTCATTTGAATGCTCTTTCAAAATTGCTTGAAGATAATACTGCTTTACTTACAATTCAGCACATTAATATTATGATCAAGCAGCAAAATTATGCTAATATTTATATGAGCATTCTAGGAGAACAAATTACTTCTCTTCAGGATAATGTTGATAAACTACTTTCTAGACTAAATTCCAATTCTAAAGGAAAAGAGAAAGTAGCTAATACTAGCATCCAACCGCCTCCGAAGATAGGTGATTTCAAGTTCAAAGACTTTTCAGATCTGGAGGATTTCTTAGAAAAGAGATTTAAAGGCAGTAATCTAAAGCCGTTAAAGGTTGATAACCTTTCAGGAGGAGAAAGAAGTCATAAAAAAGAGTTTTCTGATGATATTAATAAAATCTTAGAAAAATATGCTAGAAAACTAGTCCAAAGTATGTACTACTATCCTAGACCCACTCCTCAGGATGTGCTCTTGGAAGAGAATGAACATATTATAACTAATAGTTATAATGGAAAAGAAATCTATGAATGGAACACAGATGGTTATACAGATAGATAGATTAATATGACTGTGCATAGAATGCTCATGTACAACACTATCTATAAGGCTAACAAAAATAGTGCTAAAACTCTTGCTGATATGATAACATCAGGGTTTACTGGCCAATTGAAAGGTTGGTGGGATAACTATATCAACCGGGAGCAACGAGATAAGATCCTCCAAGCGGTAAAACAAGAAGGAGAATAGGATTTTACCCAAAACGCTGTTTATACCCTTGTTCTCAATATTATAGGACATTTCTCAGGAAGATGGTCGGATAATAGTGAGACCATAGGAGCCTTGCTCCAAAATCTTAGGTGCAAGACTCTCACATCTTTTAGATTCTATAAAGATGTTTTCCTCAACAGAGTTATGGAATTGCCGGAGTGTAATAGCAATCATTGGAAATCCAAGTTTATAAATGGATTACCATCTCTTTTTGCAGAAAGAGTTAGGAAAACTCTTAGAAGAGAAAACCATAGTATCAATTATGATATTTATACTTATGGGAAACTGATAAGTGCTTGTGTACAAAAAGGACTTTCTTTATGCAATGAAATCAAATTGAATCAACATATTAAATGGCATTCTCTTAATGTAAGGCAACAATTGGGAGAATTTCTGAACAATTCGCTTTAGATATCCTTAAGGCAAGTTTCAAAGATAAGAAGCATTCTTCTAAAAACAAGAATAAATCTTCGGGAAAGGATTATAAAGAATGGAAGAAAAGAAGAATTAAAAAGAAAGAAAGAAGAGCTGAACCTTAAAAGGAGAAGAAAAGATTTTATAAATCTAAACGGAAATTTGACAAATCTGATACTTGCCACAAGTGTGGAAGATTTGGTCATTATGCTAAAGATTGCAGAGTTAAGGAAAAGATTAAATCCCTCGACATTGATGATAATGTCAAAGAGTCTCTTTTCAAAATCATGCTAAATTCTGATTAAGGAAAATCGGAAACAGAATACAGCAATCATGAGGAATCCTCCACAAGTGAAGATCTTCACCAAGAAGATTATATGTCTTCAGATGATGATTGTTTGCCTTGTCAACAAGGGTTAGAATGCGAAAATGAAGGGGAAGAAGATGATCTTTATAAGATATATTCCCAGTTCAAGGAGTTAAGCATTAATGTAATTGATAATGACAAAGTTATAGAGCTCTTACAAATTGTAAAAGATCCAGAAATAAGTGCTCAGATTATTGATAAAATCAGTAATACTTCCACCTCTAAAAATCATATCACATAGGAAATCCCTACTAAATAGGGTTCATACACGATGGCAGAGGTTAAAAATCTCCTGTTAGTAAGAATGAAACTTGTTAGTTCTCCTACTACGATCAGTGATATGAAACAAGAGGTTAATAACCTCAAAGATGACATTCAAAGGCTAAAAGAAAAAAATGTCACTATGGAAATTAGACTTGATAATATCGAAAGATTTAGAGCAATGGGTAATAGCTCAGATTCATCATCTTCTTATGAAGAAAATAGTAAGGATCTTGATTTTTTTAAAATTCTTAATTTTGGTAATAATAAAGAATTTTTTTTACAAAGCTTAAAGGCTTTTACTTCATAAAAATTTTATACTAAAGTTACTCTTTTTATAGATTATAATTACAAAAAAGAATTTATTGCTCTTATAGACAGTGCTGCTGATTTAAATTGCATTCAAGAAGGGCTTATCTCTTTGAGATATTTTCATAAAACTACTCATAGCCTCAGATCTTCAAATGGTAGCAAAATGGCAATTGAATATAAATTGCCCAAAGCTTTTATATGCAAAGGAAAAAATTATATTCTCAAAGTTTTATCTTAGTAAATGATATTACTAACAAATTATTTTGGGAGTTCCTTTTATAAATGATATTTTCTCCCTTACTTAGTGGGATAATAAAAAAATCATTGGTACTTGGAATAGAAAACCTTTATATTAGAGTTTATTATAAAACCATTTACAAGAATGATAATTGAACTTTCTTCGAAATTGATTTTAAAAAATAATGAAGTCAGTTTTATAAAGGGAGAGATTGATAGTACTTAGATTGATAATATTCTCCAAAATCCTAAATTACAGGAGAAGATTGCTATTTTACAGAATCAGTTTTCCATTGATATCTGTGGAGATCATCCAAATACTTTTTAGAATAGGAAAAAGCATGTTGTTAGCCTCCCTTATGAGGAAAACTTTATTGAGGATAATATTCCTACAAAAGCTAGACCTTGCCAAATGAATTCAACTTATTTGGAGTTATGCAAAAAGGAAATTGATTCCTTGCTTCAGAAAGGACTTATAAGACAATCCAAATCCCCATGGTCTTGTACAACCTTTTATGTTAATAAACACGCTGAACAAGAAAGAGGTGCAACTAGGTTGATAATTAATTATAAACCTCTTAACAAATCTTTGAAATGGATTAGATACCCTATCATTTTTTCCAAATTTGACTTAAAATCAAGTTATTGGAAGATTCAGATAGCTGATTCAGACAGATTTAAAACTACTTTTAATGTCCCTATGGGTCAATATGAGTGGAACGTTATGCCATTTGGTTTGAAAAACTCTCCATCTGAATTTAAAAAAATCATGAATGATATTTTCATGCCATACAATAATTTCATAATAATCTATATATATGAAATTCTTGTATTTTCCAAAAATGTGGAAACTCATTTTAAATACCTTGATTTGTTTAAAAAGATTATTGTTCAAAATGGCCTGGTAATATCCAGCCCCAAAATGGCTTTATTTCAAACAAATGTTAGATTTTTGGGTCATAATATTGAAAGGGGTAATATTAGCCCTATTAATAGAAGCATTGAATTTGCATCCAAATTCCCAGACATTTTGACTAATAAGACCCAGTTACAGAGATTTCTTGGAAGTCTTAAATATGTCGCTCCTTTTATAAAGGATTTAGCCAAGGATACTCCTATTTTATATGACAGGCTAAAAAATAATCATAAGGCTTGGACAAATAATGATACTGCAGCAGTTTAAAGGATTAAGACAAAGGTTAAAAACATTCCATGTCTTACTTTGGCCAACCCAAATTGGGAGAAGACGATTGAAACAGACACATCGAATATAGGATATGGTGGTATCCTGACACAATATTATCCAGAGAATAAACATCATTATATTATACAGTTCTATTCTGCTAAATGGAACGACGCCCAGAAAAATTACGCCACTATAGTAGAAGAAATTCTGGATATAGTGAAAAGTGTTTTAAAGTTCCAAGGAGATCTTTATAACCAAAAGTTTTTGATAAAAACTGATTGCCAAACGGCTAAATTTATGTTTAATAAAGATTGTAAGCATGATGTTTCTAAACAGATGTTTGCAAGATGGAAAGCTTTATTAGCACCATTTGATTTCGATATTCATTATAAAAAAGGGTCAGATAATAGTCTGCCTGATTTTCTTACAAGAGAATACTCAGACTAATCTTTACTTTTCTTTCAGGATGACCCCTTCATGGCCTCCCCCCTCAAGGAAAGGAAGAGGAAGGACAGGAGATGGTCGAGGTAATATCCTC
>JAJOOO010010858.1:0-18018 GCA_029582685.1 Solanum piurae
TCCACTTACTAGAAGATCAGTTACAGGGTACATGGTCAAGATAGGCAAGTCATTGGTGTCATGGAAAGCAAAGAAGCAGACCACAGTGTCCAAAAGTTCAGCTGAAGCTGAATACAGAAGCCTAGCATCTGCAGTCTCAGAGTTGGTGTGGTTACTTGGAATGTTGAAAGAAGTAGGAGCAGATATTAAGCTACCAGTGCAAGTATATAGTGGCAGTAAAGCTGCCATACAAATTGCTGCAAATCCTGTGTATCACGAGAGGACAAAGCATATAGAGATAGACTGCCATTTCATAAGGGAAAGACTACAACAAGGCTTGATCAAAATAGACTATCTACCTACACAAGAGCAACCAGCAGACATTTTGACAAAAGGATTGTCCAGGGTACAACATGAACATCTAGTATCCAAGCTAGGTGTGTTGAACATTTCAGCTATCCATAATCACAGGAATAGATATTTTTTGATACGTTGTTCATATATTCAAAGTAAACCATATAGATTATCGTATTTTAAGTCACGGGTTTGAAAATTATGGTCTGAACTATATGTTAAATTGTAGCTTAGCTTTTGTAAATTTAATGAAAACAACAAAATCCACTATATGTGCCTTTTAATTTGTTTGTTTGTTGTTTTTATGCATAAGCTGCGCCAATATGTGACTAGAAATTCAACGAATTGTGACAGGACACCTCCTTGTTTAGTCAATTGCAGAGTTGACAGATTCGATCGAACTCAATAATTTTTATTCAAATTTTATATGTATTTTAAAAACTATTCAACATGTACAAATTATTAAAAGTATTAAAATTCCGAACCCACAAAATTTGAAACTTGACTCTACCTCTAATCGCGATTGAGCTTGGCAGCACAATAGTGATGGAACGTCATGTCGAGCCAATTAATTGAATTTGTAAACATAGCTAGCGCGCTTAAATGTACTATGTACTTCATTTATTTCATTCATAAAAAAAATGTGTACCAAGCTTTCATTTATAGGATTCTCTCAATCATTGTGTGCTACTATATATATAGTATATATAAAAATATAACTGGTTGCTAGTAACAGTAATGTAAATATTTGTACTACATGCTTGACAAAAAAAGAAATTATTTCTCCAGACACTAACTAGAAATATTTAGGACATAAAGATGTAAATAAACTTGCTATGAGTATTTAAAAATAAAAGTCTCACATTGATGATTAATGAGATGAGTAATTTTCTTATAAGATTTGAACAATTATCCTTAATTCTTTCGTACTTAGTTTTTAGGGAGTGAGTTAGACTCAAAATTTAATGTTACGTTGTTTTAGAGCACCTCACTCATTATATTTCATCAAAGAATAAGGTATAGTAGTACTTTCATGCTGTCCCTTTTTCGTCTTTCTTTTTTTTCCTTTGTAGTTTTCTCACCTAGTGTCTTGTGTTTGATATACGTAAATTCGAAATCTGTATTCAAATATGACACGTAATATACACTTTTTAGTTTGTTTAAAGAATATCAACATGCTTAAATTTAAAAATAATTAATTTTATATTTTTCATTTTATTCTTAATGATTTTCTTTATATTCAGACAAAGGTTATGACATGTTTGACACTAAAAAAATATATTGTAAAAAAATTAAAAGCATGCAAAGGCTATAATATGTTTTAAGATCATAATTTCAGTATTTTCTTAAATTTCGTACCCATTCAAATTATTTTCTTAAATTTCGTACCCATTCAAATTATATATGAAAATAAATTGAAATGGAGTAGTACGCTCACCCCCATCGACCACTCATGTTCCGTCATTGTCATTATATACTCTCGCATCACTTGGCATAAATAAATTTTTATTGGAGGAGATTGGTGCCCCCTTTTAAAGGGTTATTCATTTATAGTATATTTGAGCTGAGTGAAAGTAATATTTCTCTGAAAGAAACAATAGTGATTTTCTCTCTTCTAATAATTAGGATATTCCACTGACGATTAGAAGATGTTCTTTTCTGATTAACTAGTAGTTAAGATTAATTATTCAATTAGTACATTATTAATTAATCAGTGATATCACTACTGTGTCGTGGCTTAATCTTTAATTATTTCCACGTGTCATTCTTCACAAGTATATATTGTCCTGTTTTGCGAGCAATTACATTTTTGTTTAGTGTTAGGTAAGTTAGTTGTTGCCATATATCACGTATCTTTCATTCTTAATCACAAATTTTAGGTTTGAGTTTTGGTCGTCTTTGATAAAAAGTTGCTTTACTTTTAAAGTGAAACTTCCCAACGCAAATCTAAATTAGTTGAATCTCAAAATAAATCAATAATACAGTACATAGTAACGATTTTAAAAAAAAGACTAACTATAGCTGGATGATGTTTATAAGCATTTTTTTTCTTCTTGTTTTATAGAACGAGAACTTTGAAACCAATTAGTTGGGAATAAGAAATGTCAATCATACACTTCTCTATATCCATAGGCGAGATTGGAATTAAAAAAATAATTGAATATCAAAGAATCTGATTCACTCTAATATATATCAAAGGACTAAGACGTAATTATTATTATTATTATTATTATCGATTCGTTGCCGTATTGAGAAACTAACTTATATAGTAGCCTATCAACATCAATAGAAAAATATAAAGGAAGAAACTTCTTGGTAGTGTACAAATCCAAGCGTAAGCATTTCTATCAAGGCTTCTTTTTTACACACTTCCATTAGCATAGTACACACTACTTATTATTTTTCTATTAAAAATTTTCATCAAAAATATTTGGGCTAGTTCTACAAATATTTTGATTGAATCCATTAAACTATTTCTCATCATACATTTTTTTAGTAAATTGATTCAGTGAGAAATGAATAAAAAAATTATGTTTCAAATATAAATTTCTCACTGATCGACGATGAGAAAAACTTCTCTTTATAGTAGAACAAATAGACAACAGTATTACTAGCTAGTTTCCAAATTGAACAAAAAAAAATCTTGATTGGATCCAAGTTTTTTGAGGATCAATGTTCAAATATTAAAGAAAATATTAATCTAATTAAGTCCCATGTGAAAAGAAAATAAAGGATGAATAATTTTTCTTAGAGAAAGAAGATAAATATAGACAACTAATGAAATTTACAAGACTACAAAGTCTATAATAATTCATCATATACTCCTAATTAATCCAAGCTGTATACATTTGCCAGCTTGTCTTGATATATGTCCACAAGGGCTTCCTCATCATAATTTCTTTCATTAGTTTTAGAAGTTTGGAAGTAGGATAGGAAAAAAGAAGAAGAAAGTACTTTTGATTCCTTAATTATTGACAAATTCTTGTTTTGATTTTATTTGACGAAACACATATATTTAACTTTCAATTAATCAAAACATGTGTATTTAATCCTTTTATGCAGGAAGTATGATGTATTTGAATTACTTTTGGAACTATATTACTGTCAAATATGGAGTAACAATACAAGCTCAACATAACACATGAGTAATTAAATAGTAAAACACTTAATAATAATTATGGTAAATTTGTGAATTTTCTCAAGAAAAGTAATCAAAAGGGCATATTTCAATTAATTAATTGAAGGACAAATATGCTTAACTAGTCAAATACTATCAGAACTAAAATAAGAATTTATCAATACTTGAGGGACTAAAAGTGCTACCTCCAAAAATATAATGATCAAAATTTCCATCTATAAATAGCCACTCATTTCATAATCTCAAACACCATTCTCACTACTAATTAGCCACTTTCAGTTGTTGAGAGTGCTAAATTCTTAACTTTGAAAAATGGCTAAGTTTGGTGCATCCTCAATTGCCCTTGTTCTTACATTGAACATTCTTTTTTTCACTATGGTTAGTTCCACTAATGTCCCATGCCCACCACCCCCACACCACAAACACCACCCTACCCCTACCCCATCCACCCCATCATCAAAGGGAAAGTGCCCAAACGACACACTAAAGCTAAATGCTAGTGCAAATTTGTTGGGTGACTTATTGCACCTTGTTATTGGAAGTAGCCCAGCCAAGACTGAATGTTGCTCTCTTATTGAAGGACTTGTTGACCTTGATGCTGCTGTTTGCCTTTGCACTGCCCTTAAAGCTAATGTGTTGGGAATTAATCTAAATGTTCCACTTTCACTCAGCTTGTTGCTCAACAATTGTGGCAAATATGCACCCAACAACTTCCAATGTGCATAAGTCATATTGGTTTATTTATTATTTAGAAATTTTTGAATTTATTTTTCCTTCTATATTTTTGTGTTGTGTGCGTTTATTAGTAGTAAGAAAGTCTAGGTTCTCTTGCCTTGTTTTCTATCAGCTGTATCCAATCATTTGTATTTGTAATAAATTTGACATCTATTAAATAAGGAGTTATTATTACCTTTTTCTCTTTGAGAAAGATTGACAAATGAAATTTAAATGTGTGAGCAGTGAGTTAATCGAGCTATACTTGAATTACTTAAACGTGTCAAAATTAATAAAAGGATAGATTATAATCCATTTAAATTTTGCTGAAGTCAAAGATGGATAATATATACATGTATATTCCCTAGTGAATCCACCAACAAAACTATTTGATGGCTTAGTGGTAAGGAATAAGTCATGGAAATGATGTTCATGCTAGAGTTGCGGACAATGGTGTAGCCAAAAATTTCACGAAGAATGTGCAGGAATTATACGCGAGTATATTTTTTCTTTTGGGTGAATGAGTACACTAGAAATTTTAAAATTAAACTACGTAATATACATGAAAAAATTTGAATTTTTTTTTGTAAAAAAGTAAGTAATATACATGAAAGAATTTGAATTTTATTTTTGTAAAAAGGTAAGTAATATACATGAAAAAATTTGAAAAAAAAGGGCTTAAAGCTGCTGCTAGTAAGATTTGAAACTCACAACACTTAAAGGCTTGACTCTTTCAAGGCACCTTAAACCACTAGGCTACAACACCTTGTTGTGTTAAGGATGTCCAGAATACGTTATTTAACCACTTTGTATAATATTTTACTTGTATATACGGTATAATTTTCCGACGAAGGGGACACCCTAAAGACTATGTAACTACGCCCCTGGTTGTGGATTCGAACCCAGTATCAACAAAAGTTTCTTTTTTTTAAAGGATGCTTTGAAATATTTTTATCTTTGGTCCTAAAGTTTAGAACCCCAAATTTCAAATCCTGGCTCTGGTATTCTTCCTTGGATATTTCTCTCAAAAATTGCCTAGGTGAACTATGTATTGTTGATTAATTAACGATGCAAAAATCGTCAAGAAGTGAATGGGTTGTTTACTGCAAAAAGGCACATACAAACAATTCCCTTATAAAATTATTCTCTATATATATTAACTGTAATTATAAACAACTCTTTCCATATGTATCTCAACACAGAAATTAAACAAAATATATAGTCCCAATGGATAAAAATATTATAGTAGCCATCTTTTTCGTGATTCTTTGTGTTACTACGGCCACAGCAATTCACTGCCACAAATCGCGATAATGGTGGAATTCAAGAGGCTTTCAGAATGATAATAAATCGTTATAGTAGGGAAGTTCAAGAGGCTTTCAAAACGATAAAAAATCGTTCTAGTAGTGGCCAGAGTTACGATGATCATAATGTTAAAAAATCGTTAAAGTAGTGACAATTTTTACAACAAGACACTTCGAAAATGAGTACAAATCGTTAAAGCATGAGTCTATAAGGCGGAGCTTGTCTACGATTTGTTAATATTTGATCTTGAAAATATGCAAATCTTATACTAGTATAAGTTTTATTTCAAGGTGTGTAATAATTGATGAGTATTTTTACGTTGCTTTGTATTTATTTTTTTCTTCTTAATTTACCTAAAGGGAAAATTTCACTTTTTTTTTTGCTTTGGAATTGGAAGGATTTTTGATATATTTTAATTTTAATTCTTGTGATATTTAGTTAAACTATTTAACATGTGCACTTTTGATTCCTCTACCGTGTGTTTTAACAAATTTATGAATTATATAAAATTAAATTATTTGATTATATCTCTGTCTGTATTGTTTTTATTTATTACTCCATATTAGTGGTTTATATGGTTTGAAAATAATCCAAATATAACATAATTCTTTATATAATAAAGAGGCCAAAACCAGGTGGTTTGATAAATTAACGATCATGTATTATAATGAGCAAAATTAGATTTTACTAGTAATTGAGACTTGAGACATCTTTTGTTTTAATTCATAGAACTATGAAAGGTTCAATCAGCTTTAATCTTATAATCTCAAGAATTTTAACCACTATACCTAAAGTTCAAGATTCAATCATATATGTATGAACTTGAACAAATAAGTAAACAACCTCAATATGATTTTTTTAATTATATAAAAAGAAAAATATCAATACATTGAGACGGGATTGGACTGTGTTCTATTTGTAAGCTGCCACAACGATTTATAATTCATCAATATTTTTTGGTGTTAAAAAATGTCAATATGAATTTTAGTAATCACCAATTAATGGTATCATATTCTTTTAATAATATATATGTTACTACTATATATGTCCATGCATGATCTGGATGGTAATTAGTCTAACCCTTAGAGATTGGATTTACGTATAATTAATTAACTTTAATTTAAACTTTGTATATATATGCAAAGAAATTTAATGAATATATATATATAAATATATATATATTTAGCAAGACTTCAATTCATAAACTTTAAATTTGACTCTGTCTCGTTTGATAGATAACTAAGATCGTTGTGACTCTATGTGCTTGAATGTCCTAATTATTAGAGAAGAAAAATAACTCTTTCTTCTTTTTGGGTTATAACTTTCAACCAGCTCAAAAAATACAACAGATGCCAATGAGTGGCAAATGGATGGTTTGATCAAAATAGATCGAAAATAATAAATAAGTCACTACTCTTGCTTAATATTAGGTGATCTTTTAAAATATTTATTCAAAAATAAGTTATAATTGAATCCGTCCAATTATTATAAATTTTTAAATTCATTTGCTTTTATATAATTTAATTAATTACCAAACAAAATTATTAATGAAACGTTTTCTTCTTCTTCTTTACCAAGCAAATGTCGAATCATCGAAATTTTTTTTTAACAAAAAAATCAAGAAATTAAAGTTAAAAAAATGAAAGCCTAGGAAAAGGGCTTGATATATCCCTCAACTTTGCCATTTGGAACAGATATGCCCCTCGTTATGAAAGTAGCTCATATATACCCTTATTGTTATACAAATGACTTACATATACCTCTTACCGTTACAAAAGGAGCTCATATACCCTTCATCTAACATAAGTGAAAAAATTAGTTTTAAATTTATTTTTTTACTTTAAATTTTAGAAAAATTCATGTAGGGGTATATACATGATCCTTCTAACAAAGTTCAAGGTATATTTTAATCCTTTTCATACAAAATTTATTTTTTGACTTCTTTTATTATCATTATTCGAGTTTCTTATTCTTTTTATTTTATTTCATACTTTAGTGTAAATAAAAACTTCAAAACTAATTTTTTTGCGACTATATTGTAATTTAGTTTTTGTATTTGTAAAAATAAAATTAAAAAGGGGGCATCTATAATAAATCTTACAAGAAAATTAGTGAAACATAAATAAATTTGACCATCAAAATAATAAATTTAAATTAATAGTTGAAACAAAAAAGTCAAAAAAGAATATGTGTGAGGAGGATCAAGTATCTACCCCGTATGAATTATATTTTTGTCAAAAAAATAATTAAAAGATTAAATTAAAATTATTTTTTTTACTTCTGTTAGAAGAAAAAGATATATGTGAGTTATTTGTATAACAATAGCAGTATACATATGAGCCACATTTATAACGAGTGATTTATCAACTCTAAATGATAAAATTGAGGGTATGTCAGGCTCTTTTCCTAAAAATAAATAAATTAGAAGAATCTATCGAATCACATGCATGCATTTCGTTGAATTTCTAGTACCAATTTTTTTTTTTTTTTTGCAGCTTATTCATAATATTGTATTCCGCTAGCATCTTTGACAATAAATTGTCAATATTTGCGATTTTTTTTAATTTTTCTTTTTTGTCTCGATCTATCATTTACCAATACCACACATATTATAGTGCTAAAAATAGATATAAAGTTAATTGAGAACATTAATGTCTATATTCACACTTTGACCCAAAGGAATATTATTTTTCTTCCTAATAACTTTCGTTTTCCATAATATGCTTCTAATATTGACTTCGTTCATATATTGATAAAAAACTAAACATATATAGGCCACACAAATTTCGTCGACAGAAGAGAAAAATGATGACATTAGACTATTTTACGCGCCCTTTGTCTCAAAATAGTTATCATGTTTTCTCTTTTCGAGACTCAGTTTGATTCTTTGAAGCTTTATTAGATTAGATTGATTTAATATTTTAAAATTAAAATTTAGATATTCAATAATTCTACAAAAAATATTATATTGTAATTTTTCTCATATCAATATGACAAAAAAGTACATTTTATAATATTGATCAAAGTTCATGTAATTTAATTCTCGAAAAATAAAATGTGACAAACATTTTCGTCTCGAGAGAGTATTCAACTTTTTGCACAAATACGTTAATACTTAACGAAAACAACGTTTTTTCGATTATTTTTTTCCAATAAAACGGAATGAATGCATTGACTCAAAGGGGTTTACCCCCGAATGAGATACTTTTGAATTTTGTATACCTTAACCATAAATCATAACGAAGGAGCACGATGGAAGTGTCTCATTATTTCAGGATGCGTTGTTTTAGTGGCTCGCAATATAGAAGCTAACTCAGAATTTGAAGTTTATGATTTCATATAGCGATCTCAAGTTAATGTATAATAACGAGTCTATCTTAAATTACTAACAGATTAATTATAAAATATAGTCGATGACCATAATATTCAAGTTAATGTATAATAACGAGTCTACCTTAAATTACTAACAGATTAGTTATAAAATATAGTCGATGACCATAATATACAGAGTGCTATTGAGTTAAACTCAAAAAATTAACAGGCAATTTTTTACTACTAGCTTCCAAACTTTAGAATTAATCTTGATGCATGAGATCCAAGTCGAGCATGTTCAAGAACAATATTGATAAAATAATTAGAGAGAATAATGTAAATCCCATGTGAAAATAAAGGATGTGTAATTTATCTTTGAGGAAGAAGATATATATAATACTCCTAATAGAGACAACTAATGAAATCCACAAAAATACAGTTTAGTAAGTTTATAATCCAATAATATTACTAGTATCTCAATTTGGATTTGCCAACTGCTTGACTACACAATGTTCTCTATCCACATGGCCCTCTTTCAATTTTCTAATAATAAAAATCATAAATTTTACCTATAAATAGCCACTCATTTCATTCATTTCAAACACCAAGCAAACAACATTTTTCAATACTAATTAGCCACATTCAATTGTTGAAGAGTGCTAATTATTAAGTTTGAAAAATGACCAAGTTTGGTGCATCCTCAATTGCCCTTGTTCTCACATTGAACATTCTTTTTTTCACTATGGTTAGTTCCACTAATGTCCCATGCCCACCACCCCCACACCCCAAACCCCATTACCCTACCCCCACACCCTCTACCCCATCCACCCCATCATCAAAGGGTAAGTGCCCAAAGGATACACTAAAGCTAAATGCTTGTGCTGATTTATTGGGTGACTTATTGCACCTTGTTATTGGAAGTAGCCCAGCCAAGACTAAATGTTGTTCTCTAATTGAAGGACTTGTTGACCTTGATGCTGCTGTTTGCCTTTGCACTGCCCTTAAAGCCAATGTATTGGGAATTAATCTAAATATCCCACTTTCACTCAGCTTGTTGCTCAACAACTGTGGCAAATATGCCCCAAAGAACTTCCAATGCAAATAAGTCAAATATATATGTAGTTCCTTTCTATGTGTTTGGTATTTTGTTATTTGTATGCTTGTACTACTAGTTCCTTATTTTAAAAGGAAGTATATTTTTTACTCTAGTTGGTTAAAAGGGAGTCTAGTAATGCCCTATATGTTTTGTTGTATCCAATTTTCATGAAATAAATGTCTTCTTTTGAAGTTTATATGTAACTTGTTTGATACAAGGTCATGGAGTATCCTATTGATGATGGGCTAAGATTTCTTCTTCTATGCATGTTACTATACTATTATACTATGATCAGACGTTTAAATGAGTGACTTTGATGATGAGTTGATTTAGACTAGTCCAAGTAACAAAGTTGATCCATCATAAATCAATAGACTAAATAAACTCATCATGATCCAATAAGAATTTAAATATATAAATTTATGCTCCTTGAAAAAATTATTTATTTATTTATTTTTAGGCTAAAATTAAAGACATTACAGGTTTACTACTAATGGGCTCTGTATCAAAAACATTGAGTCCCGAAAATTGTTGTTTGAGTGCAATTAGGCCCATGAAAAATACAATTAGGCATTATTTGCAATGAGACTAAGATTTCATTTGTGATTTTTGGGTCATATGCACTTTTGCCTTCATTTTGATTTTTCTGCTCCTCTTTAAAAAGCTACAAATAAATTTACATAAACACAAAATAAACCAAATCTACATGAACACCAAATTAGACATGTTTCACTCTAGAACGAATAGCACAATCATATATAATTTGGTGGCTGGATTCAATATGATTTTTTATTCGTTTTCTTTATTAAAATCAAAATCAAATCAAATAAAGCCTTTAACTAGGTATCTAGGTCTAGTTATTCTTATGAAAAAACACATTTGCACTTATACTCAATATTGAATTACTATTTAAATCTTAATCACAATATATAAAAATTAAAAGTTTAGTCACTCTATAACCAACTTAAGTGTACACAGTTGAAATGCAAATCTACCTTGCCAAAGATCAAACTTTTGATCATCATACTTAATTTTCGTTCGTAAAAGAATCTTAAACATATGATTGATATCTGAAGTTTAAATTACCAATCTTTTAATTCTATCAATATCTTAAGTTTTCCCAATAACACAACTTGATTTAAATGGATGTTGTGGATATTGTTCCATGTCTAACAAGACAATCTAAATCATACCAAAATACTAAAAATAAAAAACTTTTTTTTTTCTATGCCTCACAATATTATCCCATAGTCCAAAAATAACCTAAAAACCAAAGGTCTCAAAATGACCAAATCACCAAAAGTTCTCACACCTCAAACTCTTCTCATTATCCCCACTCCCTATCCAAACCAATATAAACCAGTACGAATACACACACACAGTAAACCAGAAAAACAGAGGAGGAGAAAAAAATGGCAGCAGAGTCGGTGACAAGAATGTCATCTGCTGCTTCTTCACTCTGTAACTTTAATGGGTCTCAAAGACCCGTACCCGTTTCCAACCGGGTCGCTTCTTCTCGGAGGAATCGATGTGTTAAACTACAGTCACTTGCTTCTGCTTCCATGTCTGAATTCTTTGGAAGCTCACGAGTGTTCTCTGTTAATGGTTCTAGAAGCTTAGGATTATCTCAGAAAACAAGAAAGAATGGATTTTCTGTTATTGCTATGGCTGCTGCTGAAGGTATCAAATTTCAATTCTTTTTTTTGCTAGAGTATCAAGATTTTCAATTTATGGTGTGAATTTTAAATGGGTAACTTGTAAAGATAGTTTTTTTATTGGGGGGTTTAGTGGATAGGTTAGTTTCTTGAGTAAAAGGTCTAAGCTTTTCTGTCTTTGCTATGGCTGCTGCTGAAGAGGATCAATAATTTCAAATTTATGGTGTAAATTATAGTTGAGTAACTTGTAAAGATAACATTTTTTTGGTGGTGGGGTTAGTGGATAGGTTGGTTTCTTGGGTGAGAGGTGTTAGCTTTACTGTCTTAGCTATGGCTGCTGCTGAAGGTATCAAATTTTGCTTAGAGGATCAAAAATTTCAATTTTATGTGTAAATTATAAATGAGTAACTTGTAAAGATAAACATTTTTTGGGTGGTGGTGGGAGTGGATAGGTTGTTTTTTTTTGGCAAGAGTTTTGCTTTTCTTGTTTTCATTGTTTTTATATTGAAAAGGTTAATGAAGATAGAATAAAGACCATGAGAGGCCAGGTTTGAGAATCCAACATAGGCTAAAAAACTAGGTGATTTCAACCAATCTATAAAAGTGCTACTGGAAAGAGTTACAGGGAAACCATATTGTGGATGTAGGTACCTAGTATTATAGTTGAGGTAGCCGCAAGTTGGCTCACCGCTATTCAAAAAACAAATGAATATTATGATTATGAATGGATGGATACAGATTTTTTATATACCTAGCTCATTCTAGGTTGAGATTGAGACACAATCGATTGATTGATTCATTGGAATTGAGAAACTGAGATCAATTTATTTTATGTGATTGCCTTAATTACTGATTTCTATAATGTGGAATGTAATTAGGATTGAAAACATAATAAATTGGAGAAACTAGGCTTGAGAAAAAGGTCTTTTTTGCAGGAGAAAAAAGGGGCTTGTTTTGAATATTCATGAACAGGAAGGAAAATGAAACAATTAATTTTGGATCGTGGAAAAGAAAATAAAGCTTGAAACTTTAGTATGGATAACTGTTATAATATAGTACTCAATCTTTGAAGGTGGCTATTTTGAGTTCTGTTGTGGGTTTTCTTACTTGAAGTTCAACTCTAGGGAATGGTAGCATTGAGCATTAAGAACTTGTTTTGATGTTCATTTTCCCAAAAGAGGTCAATGATTAGAAACACCGTTGACACTAATTTTAGAGTTATGGTTTACCAACACTATGTCTTAGGAGATGAGTATATATTTTAGGTTAGTGTTGACTCGTAAGTCTGCTGAAATAGATGTTATACAAGGTTCATTTGGTCTAGAGAGTGTATCACTCCTGGAACATAAACTCATGTACTGCTCTTTTATATATCTGCAGAGGAGAAGAGAACAGTGCCCTTGAAGGACTATCGCAATATAGGAATTATGGCTCATATAGATGCAGGGAAGACAACTACAACGGAACGTGTCCTTTACTATACTGGAAGAAACTATAAAATTGGTGAAGTGCATGAGGGAACTGCCACAATGGACTGGATGGAGCAAGAGCAAGAGAGGGGGATTACAATTACTTCTGCTGCTACTACCACCTTCTGGAACAAGCATCGTATTAACATTATTGATACTCCTGGTCACGTGGACTTCACTCTTGAAGTAGAGCGTGCCCTTAGGGTTTTAGATGGTGCCATATGCTTGTTTGACAGTGTTGCTGGTGTGGAACCTCAATCAGAAACTGTTTGGAGACAAGCTGATAAGTATGGAGTCCCTAGGATATGTTTCGTAAATAAGATGGATCGTCTTGGAGCTAATTTCTTCCGAACAAGAGACATGATAGTAACAAACTTGGGTGCTAAACCACTTGTAATTCAGATTCCAATTGGTGCAGAGGATACATTCAAAGGATTAGTTGATCTTGTGATGATGAAAGCTATTGTTTGGACCGGAGAAGAATTAGGGGCAAAGTTTTCCTATGAGGACATTCCTGCTGATCTTCAAGAGCTAGCTGAGGAGTATAGGGCACTGATGATTGAGACCGTAGTTGAATTGGATGATGATGTTATGGAGAAATACCTGGAAGGAGTTGAACCTGATGAGGCAACCATCAAACAGTTGATCAGGAAGGGAACTATCTCTGGCAATTTTGTCCCTGTATTGTGTGGCTCAGCTTTCAAGAACAAGGGGGTTCAGCCGCTTCTCGATGCAGTTGTGGATTATTTGCCTTCTCCAGTTGACGTGCCACCCATGAATGGAACTGACCCTGACAACCCAGAAGTGATCATTGAGAGGGCCCCAAGTGATGATGAACCATTTACTGGTTTGGCATTTAAGATCATGAATGACCCTTTTGTCGGGACTCTCACATTTGTCAGGGTATATGCAGGAAAGCTTACTGCAGGATCATATGTATTGAATGCAAACAAAGGCAGGAAAGAGAGAATTGGCAGACTTCTGGAAATGCATGCTAACAGCAGAGAGGATGTAAAGACAGCGTTAACTGGTGATATTGTTGCTCTTGCTGGATTGAAAGATACAATTACAGGAGAGACATTGTCTGATCCCGAGAAGCCTGTTGTGCTTGAGCGCATGGATTTCCCAGATCCTGTTATAAAGGTTGCAATTGAACCTAAGACCAAAGCAGACATTGATAAGATGGCGCAAGGCTTAATAAAACTGGCTCAAGAGGATCCGTCTTTCCATTTTTCACGTGATGAGGAGATTAACCAGACAGTTATTGAGGGAATGGGAGAATTACATCTTGAGATCATTGTAGATCGACTGAAAAGGGAATTTAAGGTATGTATCTGGAAACCCCTACAAAACCCCCCAAAAAAGATAATAACCTATTTTTTCTCATATTATTATCAGAGGAATTGCCATTGCAGTTTCTAGTTACTTTCACCATTACTCTTATTTACTGCTTAAAGTGATATATGCAAAATGCTTGCTTAACACACTCAGAAGCAGTTATTTTTGCATACCATTTTTATTTACAGTAAACGCCTTGTAGAACTGAAAGATTTCTTACATTTAGTAACATTGCTTATCAATTGACAGGTGGAAGCTAATGTTGGAGCTCCACAAGTAAACTACCGCGAGAGCATTTCCAGGAACGCAGAAGTGAAATACGTGCACAAGAAGCAGTCTGGTGGTTCAGGACAGTTTGCTGATATCACAGTAAGGTTTGAACCCATGGAAGCAGGCGGTGGATATGAATTCAAGAGTGAAATCAAGGGAGGTTCAGTGCCAAAAGAATATATTCCTGGTGTTATGAAGGGATTAGAAGAATGCATGAGTAACGGGGTACTGGCAGGCTTTCCCGTTGTTGATGTTCGTGCTGTGCTAGTAGATGGCTCTTACCATGATGTGGATTCAAGTGTTTTGGCATTCCAGCTGGCTGCTCGGGGAGCTTTTAGGGAAGGGATGAGAAAAGCTAGTCCACAATTGCTAGAACCCATAATGAAGGTTGAAGTAGTAACACCAGAAGAACATCTAGGAGATGTGATTGGTGACCTTAATTCAAGGAGAGGTCAGATCAACAGCTTTGGAGACAAACCGGGAGGTCTCAAGGTATGATCATGGACTCCTTTCATCAATCTACTCAATATATCTATGCTTGCACCTACCTTCCAACTTCACTTTTTGTTGAAGAATTGGGGATCCATAGTGTTCACGTGATAATCCAGCATGCATACAGTAGTAGTACATGAATTAAGTGAATTTTTTTAAAAAGATACTACTCCCTCCGTCCCAATTTATGTGGCACTTTTCAAAATTCGAGACTCAAACGAGTCTTTCTTTGATTTTTTCAATGTCTTTTGGATATCTTGAATTATCAATTATTGTGACTTGTAGTACTTTTTACGTAGTTTAAATCTCAAAATTTTCATTTAGACACTAAAACTTGGGCTAGTACCTATTGAATACCGACACTCCTCTAAAAATATTTCAATTAGACACATTTTGTTGACATGGCAAAGTATATGTTTTCCCCTCTCTTTGAGCGTGTTCAGTGACTGGAGAATGGTTTTAAAAAGAAAAGTTCTCTCCTTTTTCCATTTTTTCTTTTCCACCGGTTTTGCTTGAATGTCAAGCATCTCACCGGAAATTTGCAAGGCCGGTGGAGGGGTTCCATGGCTGGCTTGTCAAACCCACTTCTCATTAGTAACACTTCCCAAAAAAACTTAAATCTAGCTTCTCCAATTCCAACACCACAAGATTCAGTTGCAATTTTCTCAAATAATTTTGAACAACAACCTGAGATTGGTTTCTTGAAATCCATGATCCCCTTTTCCTGTTTTCCCTCGGTTGCAGTTTTTGTCAGGTTTGAATCACTCATCCAATTCTTTAAAAAAAATAAAAAATCAATCGGGTTTTAATAAGCATTCAATGCTCATGATTACTCTGCTTGAAATTACATCTTTATGCTTGCTTTCTTAATTTTCTTTAAAATTCCTTTCTTGCTCTCTCACAGATAATTTTGGGTGAAGAATTTCATCCAGGTTTTTTGGAAAAATTATGTCCAGATCTTAACATTTTTTTTCTCTCTTGATGCATCACCGAAAGTTAATTGAATATTTTGAGGAACAGAGCTTTTTATTTTTTGTCATTTTTTTCCTTATCATTTGGGATCAAAACGACATGCCGCCATCTCATTGGTTGCTTTTGCCATGTCCATTGCATGTGAAATGCACTTCACACAAGCATATTTTTTGGTTGTCTCATAAAAATGTGTCTAATTGTTACACTTCTGGAATAGTTTAGGTGTTCAATAAGTTCTAGACCGAGTTTATGTATCTAAATGGAAAAACCGGACAAGTTTAAGGGGGCGCTTATGTATTTGGCCTTACTTTAAACTCCATATCCGTTTGGAGATTGTCATGTAAAGCAGGGAAGGATGGTGTATATAGTTTCTCTATGAAGATTTGTAAGATATGTAGCTTTAAAAATGACCTCTAGAGGGATTGTGATATGTCATATTTACAATTGCGAAGAATAAGCATATGTTAAAATATGGGTTTGATAAATTGTTGTTTCTTTCAGGTGGTGGATGCTTTAGTTCCATTAGCAGAGATGTTCAATTACGTTAGTACCTTGCGAGGGATGACAAAGGGTCGTGCATCGTATGTTATGCAATTAGCCAAATTTGATGTTGTCCCTCAACACATTCAAAACCAGCTTGCCAAAAAGGAGGAAGCAGCAGCTGCTTAGTCTGTCATCTTCCAGATTTTGGATCCACGAACTTGAAAATAGGTATTTTTACTCGACGAAGATGTTAAGGCTTGCACAACATTCTTTTTGTACGTACCAGCATGAAACACCAATGGAGAATAGATGATATTTAGTTATATGTCTCAGCCATTTGTGTATGTCGTTGAATTTATAAGCTGAGACTCCGAAGGGACGGAAGAAAGAAAGGACTAAATGTGTATACGTGCATTTAAGATATCTCTGCATCCAAAGAAGCATCAATATTTTAGGGCAAGATTGAGTGTGTCCTGATTTTGGGATTAACTTTCGTACTATAGAAACAAATATATGCCTTGTAACAATTTGATGCTCTTTATTGAGATCTTAGGTGTAACATCTGACGGTTTGAGTTGTTTATTTCACATTTGTTTTATGTTGCAATTCTATTTATAATATTGAGGTCCAAACTAAGCAGAATAGTCTAATGTTTTAAAAGTCTCTTGTAGGTAAGGTTGCGTACAAAAGACTTTCTTAGACCTCACGTTAAGTGGTAACTTAATTGAACTGTCTTTTTTACAGCTGAAATTTTATTCTAAGAATATTTTGAAACCAATCTTCAAGGCGCACACACTCGTCCTAACCGGAAAAACAGAGCTACTGGACGGATGTACTTTTTTAAAGTACTAGAATTTAATAATAACTTAGAGACCAAAACTATTTTTTTATATATATACTAGTCTTTGGGAACGTGCTTTTGTCCCATATTATTATTATTATAAAATTTCTTTATATTTTAAAAATTGAATTATAAAATAGAAATTGTTGAAATTTAAAATAGTAATTCACTTTTCATGTTTTCTGATAGGAACACCTAATAGTTTAAATGTGAACATAAGCAAGGTTGGTTATGTTTTCAAATGCTTCGCATATTAAAACTTATGTCATGACTTTCAGAAATTGGGAATTCCTCCTCTTATAGTCGTATGCATAACAAGAAGTTGTTGTCGAATGAAAGTAATATTTTGTAAATGTTGAACAAAAAGTTGATCAACATATGTCTTCTTTAATATGGCTAGAATATCATTGTCAATTTTATAATATACACCTAGTAAAAAAGTATTAATTATATTATGACGAAGATAATTAATTATTACTGACATCAAAAAAATTGAATCAGTATATATTAATTATAATTGCACCTACATGTATCCTTTCTTTGATTCAAGATTAGGATTTCTTTAACATAAGAATATTATTTGTATGGTTGAAATATAA